>OZ025223.1:2319124-2356624 GCA_964019055.1 Anthopleura xanthogrammica | reverse complement strand
CTGTCAGGCTGTATGCCATGGACTTTAGGCAATCCAATCACACGAAATCCGCCCCAAAATGCTTACCTTGTAGTCTCCAGATAACTTTCTGTTTTAATCGTCCAAAAGCTTCAGCCATAATGTCTACTTTTTCTTTGTCCAACACTGAAGCCACGTTCGATCCAAAAGACACGATAATGAAACCGTCATCACCAGAACTGTCAATCAACTGCTGAAGATCAGGGGGGAGGGGCTTGACGGGCTGGATATTCAATGGACCAATCAGCTTGTAACCTGAAATTAATAAATCAGGTATGATGAAATTTTACCGGGTCTCTGACTTAGATCAGCCTAGAGGTTGTTCATTTAGAGTTCTATCTGTGAGTTAGCCATGCCCTGACTTAGATCAGCCTAGAGGTTGTTCATTTAGAGTTCTATCTGTGAGTTAGCCATGCCCTGACTTAGATCAGCCTAGAGGTTGTTCATTTAGAGTTCTATCTGTGAGTTAGCCATGCCCTGACTTAGATCAGCCCAGAGGTTGTTCATTTAGAGTTCTATCTGTGAGTTAGCCATGCCCTGACTTAGATCAGCCCAGAGGTTGTTCATTTAGAGTTCTATCTGTGAGTTAGCCATGCCCTGACTTAGATCAGCCCAGAGGTTGTTTCAGGGTTCAATCTGTGAGTTAGCCATGCCCTGACTTAGATCAGCCCAGAGGTTGTGGTTTGATAAATGGTTCAAAATAAGGTCCTATTTTCTTGTACACCTACTTGGTAGAATAGGATGAGGATAATCCAGAGCGAAATCTCCCAAGAAGAGCGTCAGTTCCATGCTCATCATTGATTCCCTTAGACTCTTTTCCGGCTTGATTTTGTATTTCTCTTTGATCTTTTCGAAGGGCCTTAGTGCAATAATACAAAAAACAATATTTCCCGCAGCGTAAATTAAAGCGTTCTTCGTTCGCTGTAAGAACGTCATTTTGGCTGGATTGTAAGACATGTACATTGGGACGTAGGAAAGAGTGAAGACCATTTCGTAAGGAGTAAGAAAGGCCAGAAATCTTGGTGATAAAGGACAGTATTCAATCCTTTTAAGACCAAGATAGTCGGCGACTAGAGGACCACAGAACATTGAGGTATCAGTGATGATGAGATCAAACTTCTTCAAAGGTTCCAGTAGTTTTGTATCGTCCAGTAAGGCCTCGCAATAAGTGCGTAATACGTTTGGCATACTAGTGTTAGACCTTGAGAACATCTTACTAATGATGCCTTCTTTGATGACAGTTGATACCACCAGCTTTTCCAGGAATCCCTTCTGGAAAGGCACGTGGTAGACTCCATGAGTGATTCCCTTTTCTGGTTTGGTTTTCTGTGTCTGGCTGACAAGAATGGTCACCTAAAAATATGAAAGACTTAAAGACTTAATTTCATAGTCTGTGATAAGATTTCTTTTATTTTGGGGACAATTCGGCAGTATTATTCATAGGGGGCTGGTTTCGCCAACATTGTAGAAAAGAAAAGAAAAGAAAAGAAAAGAAAAGAAAACAAAAGAAAAGAAAATCGCGGAAGCAAAGAAAAATCCTTGTCCAAATCGCCGAAGCAAAAAAATAAAAAAGTAAAAAAATAAAAAAATTAAATTAAATTAAATTAAAAAAAAAAAAAAAAAAGGGAGATGCCCATTGGGGGATTCAGAATCACCATAAAAAAATGGGGGTGCTCAGCCCCCACCCCCCCACATCCGTAGCACCCCCGGCCCACCCTAGCGCGCCGCCTATGTTATTTCTTGGCTTCACAGGTTGATAATGATGATCACAATGTAATCAGGCTAATAGGCAATGTGTATCAAAGCTAACAAAGCTCTCTGAGATATATCCGAGTCTTTCAAAAATGGAACATGGAAATTAAAGGAAGTCAAGGAAGTACCAGACAGAAACTGTCAGAAAAAAATTACTTGGATATGACAATCTCGTCCAATTATATTTGTTCATAGAAATGCTCATGGCATTTCCAACCAATCACTAGCACTTTCGTTGTAATAAATGCTCAGCGCCTATGCCAAAAAAAAGAAAAATTTTTGGGAGACAAAATTTGGAATCTAAAAACATTGTGAGTCGTCTTCGCTGAAGATGTCGCCGTATGCATCAAACACCACTAGGTGATCTTGGGGTTTTCTATGGTGCTTGTGTTACTCTAACTGCCGATTGATTGACATATTGACATTGAATATTAGCCTTGGGCGCACCTATATCCAATGATTAATTATCATTTAATATTATGTAATTTATTGCTGTAAAATTTATTTATTACACCAAGTAAATCAGCATATCAGTAGAGCATTCTCAAAAATAATAGAAATTTGTCAAGTAAAACGCACTTAAAACTTACCTATCTATGCTTTGAAATCCAAAATCAATGATTGAAGTTTCGAGTTTGGAGGAAGTTTGAACGAGAATAATCATATTTTTAAAGATTGTTATTAGGTCAACATTTCCGATATACTCTTTCACACAGCCCAAAAGGCTATAGATGTAGTTGTTTTCTTCAAATTTCAGAATGGTCTACTGCAGGGACATTATCATTTAGCAAGTAGTGTTTGACTTGCATCTCTCGATACCTTTACTAACTTATTTGTGCATGTTGCATAATAAAAACGGAAGCCTATAAAATCGTGCAATTCGACTTGCTCGCTATATTTAGGAATATTGAGAAATAGCTACCTCGCTAAGCATAAAATATCACTATAAACTAGCGTCAAATGCATTTATTCAGATAGTCGAATCTGCTAGAGGCTATAAGCACATAATTGTCTAATAAGTGAGGCTCCAGGCATTCGAATATTTAAATCAATTTGAAAATTAAGATTTTGCAATCAAACCAGAGGTCATAGAAGCGACTGAAGGAGTTTCAATACTTACTTCGTGTCCTCTGCTGACTAACTCTTCTGCTATTCTCTTCATTCCAATGTACTGGCTTCCTCCAAACATCGGGTATCCAACTATCTTAGCTGACTGTGTTGGTTGGAAACCAAGAACGAGAAAATATATCCACGAGATGAGAAGGAATCTTGTGTCCGCCATGTTGTAGTGATTCTTGTCACGCACGGTTAGTCACTCTGCTGTGCGTGACTCAACATTTGTTAAAGATGAATATTGATGAAGTAAAAATAATATGACGTAATTTATTTTGGTTGTTGTCAACCAGAAATCTATTGGACAATCCAATGGCAATGTTTATAAACATTACGTCCATTTACAAGGACAGACAAGGTCCCCTCCAAGGAAACAAATTTTGATATTTTAATGTCCATTAAAAAGCAATAAAAGAAAATGAAAATCAGGGATTGCTACAAGGGATAAAAACATGAATAGTGAAAAAAGGAAAAGACTAGAAATAAAGCATTTTTTTTAAATAAAAGTAATCTTTGTTATGATATGATGCAATAACTACTGTGACATTGAAATGGTCCCCAATTATTTTCACCCTTGTTTTCTTTTCTCTTTGTACCAAAGCTAGACCTTAATGCCCTTTTATCATACACAAAGTGCACCAGCCAAGCTCAGCGAGTCAGTTACTACTTAACAAATAGAAAACGTTTCCCGTGTTTACATAGCCTGATATAAACACGAGGGAAGTTTGGGAGAAGTCGAGAGCTGTTGTGTAAAACCGAGCCGCAGGCGATGGTGCTGCTCTTGCAATACTTGCCTAAGTAATAATAACATTATTTCCACAAAAGTCGTGGCTAGAAAACCCGCGCACGGTGTATAGATAAACAGACAGAACATAAAGTTAGATGAAACAAATGACATGGCGGTCAAATACAAGTGAATTGCATAACATTTAATAGATAAAAACACATTTAAAAAATCGAAGTTATTAGGTTTTGATTATTGTAAATCCTATCATCGAAAAAGTGAAAAAATTATCAGGACATTCCAGTATTGTAAACTAGTGATAAGGTCATTGAGTCTTGACCTTTTTGTCCCTTGACCGACAACACAGCCAACAAACAAACCTAACCGTGTATTTGGTCAGCAAAATCACTCCAAAAACTATCAAGACCAGGAAAAGTACCACATCGACCAGGAAGTACTGGTACCAGGCAAGTTGAGAAGAGTAGGGTCGTAGATGTGCAAGGCCACCATGTCTAAGGGTGTATTCTATCCAATCAGCTGCCTCCTGTGCTGGGCTACGAGGGCGGTCACTAAGCAAACCAGAAATTCGCCGAGCGTTTTCTTTGAATCTAAAAAAAAAAAAAAAAACAGAATCAAAACTTATTAAAATATTCATGGTATCTATTGTAAGCCGAGAAGAAATAGATACCTTGGTTCTTGTACGACTCGTTGTATTGTGTTGTACATATCGTCAGCCGTGAGGATCTCGTAGTCTAATCCCAATCCCAGGCCTCTCTCTACCAGCAGCCCGGCGTTATCGAACTGATCTCCAAATAAGGGCAAAGCCACCACAGGAACCCCGCGATAAGCTGTTTCGTATAAGCTGTTTTGACCCACGTGAGAGACGAAGAGTCGAATCTTTGGATGAGCCAGCAAGTCATTCTGGGGCAGCCATGCGACGGGTTTGATGTTGGGACTGAGGGATGATGGGATATATCCTACAACGAAAATCAGTTATATTAATATATGATGCCATGCTATCCAAACCGTCCATTTGATTGGGCGAGCATTCTTCTCCCGCGCTGTGATTGGTTTAGCCGATGTCATGGATGGCGTAGTGGTTTACCGCTCGCCTCTCACCGCTGTGGTCAAGGTTCGAGTCCTGGCTCGGTTGGATCATATGTGAGTTGAGTTTGTTTGATGTGTTGTTCTCTCCCTTGCCACGAGGATATTTCTCGGGTACTCCGGTTTCCTCCCTTCGTAAAAATCACTATGTGAGTTGAGTTTGTTTGATGTGTTCACTTGTTCTCTCCCTTGCCACAAGGATATTTCTCGGGTACTCCGGTTTCCTCCCTCCGTAAAAATCACCATGTGAGTTGAGTTTGTTTGATGTGTTGTTCTCTCCCTTGCCACAAGGATATTTCTCGGGTACTCCGGTTTCCTCCCTCCGTAAAAATCACCATGTGAGTTGAAAGTTGTGTTGTAAGTAGTGTATGTAGTCGTGGTGCGTGCGGAGCGAAGCTCATGGAAGAGCCCCGTACGGGGAGTGTTGGTTGTAAAATACATGTCCTCTCTGTCAGACTGTATGCCATGGACTTTACGCAATCACACGAAATCCGCCCCAAAATGCATACCCTGTAGTCTCCAGATAACTTTCTGTTTTAATCGTCCAAAAGCTTCAGCCATAATGTCTACTTTTTCTTTGTCCAACACTGAAGCCACGTTCGATCCAAAAGACACGATAATGAAACCGTCATCACCAGAACTGTCAATCAACTGCTGAAGATCAGGGGGGAGGGGCTTGACGGGCTGGATATTCAATGGACCAATCAGCTTGTAACCTGAAAATGAAAAAAAAATGATGAAATTTTACCGGGTCTCTGACTTAGATCAGCCTAGAGGTTGTTCATTTAGAGTTTGATCTGTTAGCTAGCCATGCCCTGACTTAGATCAGCCCAGAGGTTGTTTCAGGGTTCTATCTGTGAGTTAGCTGTGTCCTGACTTAGATCAGCCCAGAGGTTGTTTCAGGGTTATATCTGCGAGTTAGCCATGCCCTGACTTAGATCAGCCCAGAGGTTGTTTCAGGGTTCAATCTGTGAGTTAGCCATGCCCTGACTTAGATCAGCCCAGAGGTTGTTTCAGGGTTCAATCTGTGAGTTAGCCATGCCCTGACTTAGATCAGCCCAGAGGTTGTTTCAGGGTTCTATTTGTGAGTTAGCCATGCCCTGACTTAGATCAGCCCAGAGGTTGAGGTTTGATAAATGGTTCAAAATAAGGTCCTATTTTCTTGTACACCTACTTGGTAGAATAGGATGAGGATAATCCACAGCGAAATCTCCCAAGAAGAGCGTCAGTTCCGTGCTCATAATGGATTCCCTTAGACTCTTTTCCGGCTTGATTTTGTATTTCTCTTTGATCTTTTCGAAGGGCCTTAGTGCAATAATACGAAAAGCAATATTTCCCGCAGCGTAAACTAAAGCGTTCTTCGTTCGCTGTAAGAACGTCATTTTGGCTGGATTGCGCGACATGTACAGTGGGATGTAGGAAAGAGTGAAGACTGTTTCGTAAGGAGTAAGAAAGGCCAGAAATCTTGGTGATAAAGGACAGTATTCAATCCTTTTAAGACCAAGATAGTCGGCAACTAGAGGACCGCAAAACATCGAGGTATCAGTGATGATGATATCAAACTTCTTCAAAGGTTCCAGTAGTTTTGTATCGTCCAGTAAGGCCTCACAGTAGGTGCATTGTAAGTTTGGCATACTAGTGTTAGAACTTGAGAACATCTTACTAATGATGCCTTCTTTGATGACAGTTGATACCACCAGCTTTTCCAGGAATCCCTTCTGGAAAGGCACGTGGTAGACTCCATGAGTGATTCCCTTTTCTGGTTTGGTTTTCTGTATCTGGCTGACAAGAATGGTCACCTAAAAATATGAAACTAAAGACTTAATTTCATAGTCTGTGATAAGATTTCTTGTATTTTGGGGACAATTCGGCAGTATTATTCATAGGGGGCTGGTTTCGCCAACATTGCAGAAAAGAAAAGAAAAGAAAAGAAAAGATAAGAAAAAAACAAAAACAAAAAAATCGCAGAAGCAAAGAAAAATCCTTGTCCAAATCGCCGAAGCAAAAAAATAAAAAAATAAAAAAAAGGGAGATGCCCATAGGGGGATTCAGAATCACCCTTAAAAAATTGGGGGTGCTCAGCCCCCACCCCCCACATCCGTAGCACCCCCGCCCCACCCTAGCGCGCCGCCTATGTTATTTCTTGGCTTCACAGGTTGATAATGATGATCACAATGTAATCAGGCTAATAGGCAATGTGTATCAAAGCTAACAAAGCTCTCTGAGATATATCCGAGTCTTTCAAAAATGGAACATGGAAATTAAAGGAAGTCAAGGAAGTACCAGACAGAAACTGTCAGAAAAAAATTACTTGGATATGACAATCTCGTCCAATTATATTTGTTCATAGAAATGCTCATGGCATTTCCAACCAATCACTAGCACTTTCGTTGAAATAAATGCTCAGCGCCTATGCAAAAAAAAATTTTTGAAGAGACAAAATTTGGAATCTTAAAACATTGTGAGTCGTCTTCCCTTAAGATGTCGCCGTATGCTTCAAACACCACTAGGTAATCTTGGGGTTTTCTATGGTGCTTGTGTTACTCTAACTGCCGATTGATTGACATTGAATATTAGCCTTGCGCGCACCTATATCCAATGATTAATTATCATTTAATATTATGTAATTTATTGCTGTAAAATTCATTCATTACACCAAGTAAATCAGCATATTTAATAGTATAGCATTCTCAAAAATAATAGAAATTTGTCAATTTGCTTTGAAAATTAAAATCAATGACTGAAGTTTCGAGTTTGGAGAAAGTTTGAACGAGAAAATCCATGTTTTTAAAGATTATTATTAGACCAACATTTCCGATGTACTCTTTCACACAGCCCAAAAGGAGTTGCAATACTTACTTCGTGTCCTCTGCTGACTAACTCTTCTGCTATTCTCTTCATTCCAATGTACTGGCTTCCTCCAAACATCGGGTATCCAACTATCTTAGCTGAATGTGTTGGTTGGAAACCAAGAACGAGAAAATATATCCACGAGATGAGAAGGAATCTTGTGTCCGCCATGTTGTAGTGATTCTTGTCACGCACGGTTGGTCACTCTGCTGTGCGTGACTCAGCATTTATTAAAGATGAATATTGATGAATAAAAATAATATGACGTAATTTATTTTGGTTGTTGCCAACCAGAAATCTATTGGACAATCCAATGGCAATGTTTATAAACATTACGTCCATTTACAAGGACAGACAAGGTCCCCCTCCAAGGAAACAAATTTTGATATTTTAATGTCCATTAAAAAGCAATAAAAGTAAAATGAAAATCAGGGATTGCTACAAGGGATAAAAACATGAACAGTGAAAAAAGAAAAAGACTAGAAATAAAGCATTTTTTTAAATAAAAGTAATCCTTGTTATGATATAATGCAATAACTACTGTGACATTGAAATGGTTCCCAATTATTTTCACCCTTGTTTTCTTTTCTCTTTGTACCAAAGCTAGACCTTAATGCCCTTTTATCATACACAAAGTGCACCAGCCAGGCTAAGTGAGTCAGTTACTACAACGTTATGATTACTGAGTCTTGACTTTCTTGTTCCTTGACCGACAACACAGCCAACAAACAAACCTAACCGTGTATTTGATCAACAAAATCATTCCAAAAACTATCAAGACCAGGAAAAGTACCACATCGACCAGGAAGTACTGGTACCAGGCAAGTTGAGAAGAGTAGGGTCGTAGATGTGCAAGACTACCATGTCTAAGGGTGTATTCTATCCAATCAGCTGCCTCCTGTGCTGGGCTACGAGGACGGTCACTAAGCAGACCAGAAATTCGCTGAGCGTTTTCTTTGAATCTAAAAAAAAAAAACAGAAAAAAAAAATTATTATTAAAATATTCATGGTATCTATTGTAAGCCGAGAAGAAGTAGATACCTTGGTTCTTGTATGACTCGTTGTATTGTGTTGTACATATCATCAGCCGTGAGGGTCTGGTAGTCTAATCTAAGTCCCAGGCCTCTCTCTACAAGCAGCCCGGCGTTATCAAACTGATCTCCAAATAAGGGCAAAGCCACTACAGGAACCCCACGATATGCAGCTTCGTATAGACTATTGAGACCACAATGAGAGACAAAGACTCGAATCGTTGGGTGAGCCAGCAAGTCATTCTGGGGCAGCCATGCGACGGGTTTGATGTTGGGACTGAGGGATGATGGGATATATCCTACAACGAAAATCAAATACCGCAATGAATCATGGGTAATACTTGGTAATGATACCGCAATGCACCCTGGTTAAGACATTCCTACCTTGTAGTCTCCAGATAACTTTCTGTTTTAATCGTCCAAAAGCTTCAGCCATAATGTCTACTTTTTCTTTGTCCAACACTGAAGCCACGTTCGATCCAAAAGACACGATAATGAAACCGTCATCACCAGAGCTGTCAATCAACTGCTGAAGATCAGGAGGGAGGGGCTTGACGGGCTGAATATTCAATGGACCAATCAGCTTTTGATTCGGAAGAATTTGATGTGGGTAGTCTAATGCAAAATCCCCCAGGTAAAGAGTTAGTTCCTTGTCTGCCATTGACTCCAGGTAACTTCTATGTACTTTTATGTTGTGTCTTTGTTTTATCTGGTCAAATCGCCTCACCACAAAGAAGCGAACAGCTAAACAGCCAATCAGGTAGATCAGAGAATTCTTGGTTCGCTGAATGAAGTTCATCTTGCTAGGATTTCGGGACATGACTTGTGGTACGTACGAAAGAGTAAAAATTGATTGGTAAGGTGTAAACAAGGAGACAACTCTAGGGGGAGTAGGGCAGTACTCAACTCTCCTAATGTCTAGATAATCGGCAATAATTGGACCACAGAACATCGAAGTGTCCGTAATGATGATGTCAAAGTTTTTTAAAGAGTCAAGACGTTGAGTGTCGTTTAGTAAGGCTTCACAAAATATTTGTACAATGGCTGGCATGCTGGTGTTGGAACTTGAAAAGATTGCTTTTGCAGCTCCTTCCTTGATGATCTTGCTTGCCATACTTTTTTCCAGGAATCCTTCCTGGAAAGGAACCTTGTAGACGGAGTGGTTGATTCCTTTGGATGGTTTGAGTTTTTGAGCTGAGCTGACAAGAAGTGTGACCTGGAGAAGATATTACGAATAAAAATGAGCTGCCAATCCATCAATCCATCAATCCATCAATCCATCAATCCATCAATCCATCAATCCATCAATCCATCAATCCATCAATCCATCAATCCATCAATCCATCAATCCATCAATCCATCAATCCATCAATCCATCAATCCATCAATCCATCAATCCATCAATCCATCAATCCATCAATCCATACTGAGTGGGACCGGTTCACTTATTTTCATCGTCTTTCCCTAGAACTGTTAGAAGACTTTAAAAGATGACTTTCAGAAGGACATAATGAAATTCCAGTCCTTGAATTGTGCTTTTCGAAGTATTTATTCATAATTTAATAGCAAATTTAAAAAATAATAAGAATTTTGCCCAACAAACCGAAGGTCAAAGAAGCAACTGAAGGAGTTTCAATACTTACTTCGTGTCCTCTGCTGACTAACTCTTCTGCTATTCTCTTCATTCCAATGTACTGGCTCCCAGCAAACATCGGGTATCCAACTATCTTAGCTGACTGTGTTGGTTGGAAACCAAGCAGTAGAAAGTAAAGATACGAGATGAGAAGGAATCTTGTGTCCGCCATGTTGTAGTGATTCTTGTCACGCACGGTTAGTCATTCTGCTGTGCGTGATTGAGTTTATAGCATTTGTTTAAATCATGAATATTGATACCGTAAAATAATATGGCTTGGAGAATGACCCCTGTAAGTTAAAACTAGTAATCTTTGGTCAGGATGGTTATCCCTGGGTGGAGGGGATGGGAAAATTGGCTCCTTGTCTCCAAAAAGGTCTATAAGAAGGTCTGCAAGAAGATCTATAAATTTCACTTATGTACAGCTATTTCAAAAAAGGTTGGTGAAGGTTTTGTTGCTTGTTGCATGCTGCATACCGAAACCGAAATGCAGTATGGGTACGTTTATGTGATTTCAAGCAACGAAAGGTTATAATAATATGGAATTTTCCCAAACTTTGTCTGCAGGTTTTTCCAGCATATTTTCTTCTGTGCTGACATTATTTACATATGAATATAATACATTTCAAGCTTGGTAAGCAACATGCAAAAAGCAACATACAACATGCAGCGAGCAACATGCAACATGCAACATGCAACAAGCAACGAAACCTTCACGTATCTTTTTTCGAAATAGCTGTATTTACTTTCTTTGATCTTGAATGGGCTGTCGTTTCAACCATACATCTCTGTAGTGCTTGACTGAACCTTCCTGTCAAACTTTGGCTTCTTTTTCAAGTGTTTTCAACTTGGCTGTCAGTTTGACTGAAGAGAGCAGCAACATTGCGTGACGAATATTCAACATGGCGGCGTTGCCGGTCAGAGTTAGTATCCTTATATTTTGCTTATATTTTGACCTACTTGGTATCCAACCAATTGATTCAGCGAAGATCATTGGATTGCCAGTGTTTGGAGGAAGCCAGTACATCGGAATGAAGAGAATAGCAGAAGAGTTAGTCAGCAGAGGACACCAAGTAAGTGACAAACTCTTTGTACTTGTAGCGATGTTTTGTTTGGACGTTCGGTTGGAAGTCTGAAAGTCATCGTTATGTCAATATGAAGCATCTTAGAAGGCGGATATTATAGGAAAATTCAAATTAAATTTATATAAAGTGCAAACCCTAAAAGCGTGCAACATAAATAGAGGATATTACATGGGCGCGCGAAGATACGAATTTTATCTTCGAGTGTTGAAAAGATCTCTCACGAGTGAGCGCAGCGAACGAGTTAGAGATTTTCAACACGAGAAGATAAAATTTGTATCTCCAAGCGCCCATGTAATATTCTGTTTATTATATAATTATCAATGAAAAAGAAAAGAAAGCTTTTTTGAGCTTTTTTTCTGCTATGTATGTTACCACAGTGATGATATCTTCACATGTGAAAATAACATGTTATTTTCACATGTGAAAATATCAAATTTTTGAAATAGAGAAATATAGGTATTTCATTGATAATCATATAATAAACAGTACTATTTAGTAGTAAATAGTGATATTTCTATTGTTTTCTATTGTTTATTTAATTATATTTTAATTATAATAAGTGCAAAGCGTTGAACGCTTTCAGTGTTTGTACTCTATTTTCTTGTCGTACTAATTCGAGATATTTATGAAAATATCAAATTCATTTTACTCTGATATCAAGTGTCGTGGTCCAAATCTAGGGATGAAGTTATGCACACAGTCAACCCTTCTGTTGTCAATCATAACGTCACATTTACTAAAAAAACCACGCACAACGATATAACGCGCTTTCTGATTGGCTGTTAACTGGGAATGACCATAAACACAAGCTTACGTTTGGTTCGCTGAATCTGGTAAAGTCAAAGATATATAATTTCTTGTAAACGATTATCAGTATTAATATTATAGCACTAGCACTGCCACTGCTGCCACTGCTATAATCTTTTTTTTTCACTAGGTGACTATTATTGTAAGCTCAGTCCAGAAAATCAAACCAACAAAGGGAATCACTCACGCGGTCTACCAGGTACCATACCCTCAAGGCTTCCTGGAAAATAACCTAGTAGCAAACATCATCAAGAAAGGCCTTCTAAGAGACGCGATAGAGAGACTTTTTTCCAACTCCAGTGTCCCTACCACACTATCCATTACGAGCACGTTTTGTGAAGCATTACTGAACGACACCAAACTGTTGGACCCTCTGAAGGAATTTGATATTATTATTACAGACGTCGCGATGCCATGCGGGTCTCTGGTCACCGAGTATCTTGATATCAAGAGGATTGAATACTGCCCTCACTCACCGAGAATGATCTCTGTATTCACTCCTTACGAATCAGTCTTCACTCTGTCGTACATCCCACTGTACTTGTCCCGTAGTCCTGGTAACATGAGTTTCTTACAGAGGACGAAGAATGTTCTGATTTACATCGTAGGAAAAGTACTTGTTCGGTTCGTAACAATAAGACATTTTCAGCAGCTGAAAGAAAAATACCAAATCAAACCAGAGAAATCGTTCCAAGAATCCATGATGGATAAAGAACTGACATTATTCCTGGCAGACTTTGCTTTGGAATATCCTCATCCTATTCTACCAAGTATGTATATGATGTCACTTCCTGGTTAATGACCTTAAAATGAAAAGGGGGCGGGGGAAAGGAGGAAGGAAGGGAGTAGCTCTAGCCCGAGGCTAGGAGAGTAGAGTAGGGAAACTTAAAAAAGGGGGACGAGAAAGTAGGTATCCCCCTGTATGGTATGCTAAAGCAGTGAGTCTAAAAACCATGCATGATCTTTTAGGTTACAAGCTGATTGGTCCATTGAATATCCAGCCCGTCAAGCCCCTCCCCCCTGATCTTCAGCAGTTGATTGACAGTTCTGGTGATGACGGTTTCATTATCGTGTCTTTTGGATCGAACGTGGCTTCAGTGTTGGACAAAGAAAAAGTAGACATTATGGCTGAAGCTTTTGGACGATTAAAACAGAAAGTTATCTGGAGACTACAAGGTAGGTATATCTTAACCAGGGTGCATTGCGGTATCGTCATCAAGTATTACCCATGATTCATTGCGGTATTTGATTTTCGTTGTAGGATATATCCCATCATCCCTCAGTCCCAATATCAAACCCGTCGAATGGCTGCCCCAGAATGACTTGCTGGCTCACCCAAAGATTCGACTCTTCGTCTCTCACGTGGGTCAAAACAGCTTGTACGAAACAGCATATCGCGGGGTTCCTGTGGTGGCTTTGCCCTTATATGGAGATCAGTTTGATAACGTGGGACTCGTCGAGGAGAGAGGCCTAGGACTGAGGCTAGACTACCAGACCCTCACGGCTGATGATATGTACAATACAATACAACGAGTCACCCAGGAACCAAGGTATCTACTTTCTATCGTTTTCAACAGATTCTCTGAATATGTGACTAAGTTTTCCCGCTCTTTTTTCAGTTTCAAGGAAAACGCTCGGCGAATTTCTGGTCTGCTTAGTGACTGCCCTCGTAGCCCAGCACAGGAGGCAGCTGATTGGATAGAATACACCCTTAGACATGGTGGTCTTGCACATCTACGACCCTACTCTTCTCAACTTGCCTGGTACCAGTACTTCCTGGTCGATGTGGTACTTTTCCTGGTCTTGATAGTTTTTGGAGTGATTTTTTTGATCAAGTACACGGTCAGGTTTGTTTGTTGGCTGTGTTGCCGATCAAGGAACAAAAAAGTGAAGACTCAGTGACCTTCGCACTAGTTTGATATACTGAAATGTTTAATAACATAAGTTTTCCACTTTTTCATATATGATGAAGAACCTAAGAACTGTGGTTTTAAAGGTAATTTTTAATTTTTAGGTATTAAATGTAATGCAATTCACTTGTATTCAGTAGCGTAGCGAGGGGGAGCACACGTGCCCCCCCCTCCCCCCAAATTGTTTTTTTTAAATTAATGTTTGAATATATAAAAACGTTTGGTTTCTGTTTTTTTGGTTTGCTTTTTTATACTGGGTGCCTGGGTGCCTGGGTGCCCCCCCCCCCCCCCACTTTCAAGTTCCTCCCTACGTCCCTGGTTGTATTTGACCGTCATGTCGTTTGTCTCATCTAACTTTCTATTCTGTCTGTTTATCCATTCACTAAAGATTTAAAAAAAAAAGGAGTTCAAAGCCATCCTGCGATTTCGAAATTCAACCGAGTAAACTGCTCATTTGTTTGAATATATTTGCCACCCATCGCACGTAAGATGTTTTTGAAAGGTTGTAGAAAAATAATGAATTGATGATGTTTGCTTAACGCAGTTATGACTCATCTGACATGCATAATATTGCAAAACATTAAAACATGAAGTAAATAAAGTTGTTGTTTTACGAGGGGAATATTGAATAGCCCTTCATCTGAATAAACCTTCTTGATCGAATGTATAAGATGTTTTTTGAAAGGTTTTAGAAAAATAATGAATTGATGACGTTTGCTTAACGCAGACTCATCTGAAATGCATAATATTGCAAAACATTAAAAAATGAAGTAAATAATTAACGGTTGTCGTTTTACGAGGGGAATATTGAATAGCCCTTTATCTGAATAAACCTTCTTGATCGAATGTATAAGATGTTTTTTGAAAGGTTTTAGAAAAAACGTACCGGTACTTGATAATGTTTACTTATCCTAGTTATGACTCATCTGACATGCATAATATTGCAAAACATTAAAAAATGAAGTAAATAATTAACGGTTGTCCTTTTACGAGGGAATATTGAATAGTCCTTTATAATAGTTGTTAATACTAAATAGCCCTTCATCTGAATAAACCTTCTTGATCGAATGGAATTTAGAAGTGTTGAATTGAAACGTACACCTGCGGATCCCGCGTTATTCCAAAAATCCTTTCCTATCATAAACCTTCTTAATAATACTGAACGCCTTTATAACGCGACTCCTGGTTGATTTCAGTATTGGTTACAGGAAAAATGTTTTTTTTGTAAGCTACGAAATTCTACGTTTTGTTGTATAGAAATAATTAAAATATTAGAAGCTCAGGTAGTCGTTGTATGACGAGTTTCCTGCTGTGTTGATGTCATTACCACCAACTTCTTTAGACAAATTGCTATTATTACAAAAACGATTAGACTTACTGGTGAAATAGTATTATAGTCTATAAACAGATGTCCAACAGCTTTTTATGAATTATTCGACTGTTAACCAATAAATACATAAATATAGGGCTATAACTATTGAGCATCAAGATATTCAGGTGTTTCAGAGAGAAGCTAGAAATTACGTACCTTAACGTTGATCATTGTACAAGTTTTGTACGAGTACAAACCTACTGCACTAATAATATCATAGTACTATTGGTCATCAAGATCATCAGGTGTGGGAGAGCAGCTAGAAATTACCTTCTGAAACCTTAACGTTGATCATTGTACAAGTTGTGTACCAGCACAAACCTACTGAAGCGTTTCTTGTTCTAACAAGGTAAACTATACTTCAAAATAACCATTGGTTGTAATTCTTCTTCTTAAAGGAACATTCTTATTCTTCCTCGTCTTCAAAAAATAGGGCTCACTCATCTCACTCATTTCATGATCTGAAATTTCATGCTTTTTTCACAGATAAGAAGTTTTTACAATGAACGTGAACAATTCAACACAAGGTAATGAAACATTCACATGGCCACCAATCCCAGTTCATACTTTAATAACCTTGTGGTCTATTCTACTTGTCTGGTCTCTGCTTGGTAACGTACTCGTTCTCGCTGTCGTGTATTGCAATCAAAACTTAAGGACCAATATGAACTACATGATTGTCAATATGGCTGTATCAGACTTGCTCGTTCCCTTGGTAGCAGTGCCATGGCGTATTAATTTGTGTATGGTACGACCCTGGGAGTGGTTAGTGGACGGTCCCCTTGGTGATGCTCTCTGTAAACTGGTTCCTTTCCTCTCTCATACATCACCAGTTGTATCATCTATAAGTCTGGTAATAATTGCACTCCAAAGATTTATCGCTGTTGTTTATCCAACTCGACGACAGATTTTAAGTCGTAAAACGAGATGGATCGCGATCTCTTTCTCTTGGATCGTAGCTATGGCTCTCTTCTCTCCATACTTTTACACCCATCGTCTGACAAATGAATGGGGCTACACGATGTGCTACTATTCATGGTCACCAGCATTTGACTATTTGACAGCTCAAAAAATATTCATGTCTATAATTTTTTCGATAGGCTTTGTTATTCCTTTGATCATAATCATAATCTTGTATACTATCATGGTATATAAACTACGTAAAAGTTTGAACAATGTCATGGACTTGATTGAAAGAGAAACGATACGTTCACGACAGAGGAGAAACAGACGAATATTCAGCATGTTAATAACTATAGTTGTTATGTTTGCCATCTGTTGGTGTCCTTTCATTTTATTACATTTTTTGCAATACATATATAACCAGTATTTTTCAATATGGTTGAACATTGACACTTTTTATTATATGGAATTTGCGTTTTGGTATATGTGGTACCTTCTAGCGGCAATCAATCCCTGGATATATTTCGTGTTTCTGAGAGACTTTAGACAAGGACTAAAAAGTCTGTGTTGCAGGAAAACTGCATCAGCAAATGAACTGATATCTAGAAAACCCAGAAGACCAGGTGAAAATGGCAAACAGGACCCAACAAGTACCCCACCTCACATCAATACCACTTCAGTCTAGGATGAACATCAACACTAGATGCACCAGAACACCAGGTGAAGATGATAACCAGGACCCAACAAGTAGACCGCCTCACATCAATACCACTTCAGTCTAGGATGAACATCAACACTAGATGCACCAGAACACCAGGTGAAGATGATAACCAGGACCCAACAAGTAGACCGCCTCACTGATCAATACAAATTCAGTCTAGGATGAACATCAACACTAGATGCACCAGATGACGGGCGGGATAGGCCATTGGCATCAAACAGTCACTTGCTGATGTATCACTTTGATAACGAATCAATTCAGCCCAAGCTCATGGCTCTGCTGGATGGCAAACAAACTTTAAATTGATTTGTATCTTGAAATTGAACTTACTTACTTAGTTACTTACTTACTTGCAAAAGGCTTAATTGAAAAAAAAAATGAATTTTTGTAACATTTTGAAAAAATGTTTAAAAGTAAGGCACATCTTGTCTTACCTGCAATTTAATTCTCTCACTTCAAGATTTCTAATAATGGAACTGTCTGAAATATAAAAGAATAAGATGGAGTTATTATTGGTAGCGTAGTCTAAGATACCCATGACCCAAGCCATTCTCGGTTAAAACACGAGAAATGGTCTAGGGGAATTTGTAATTAAGTTTAGTGATATTCCTAATAAAACAGACTTTGAATGACTAAATTGATCATGCCTCGTTAATGCAGAGTGACAAGTATTGTGCACCCAAACTCTTTTAAAATTATCAAGTGTTTCACCATTGTTATTTTTGTTTTATTCGATGTTAAAATAAGCCGCTATATATGTGTATTTTTGTCGTCCGAATTCTTTTTAAACAAAGACCCCCATGAGACAACCTGTGGTGAAGTTTTCCCCTTTCATTTCATTCTTAGCGGATTGTGTGCGCAGGTCACGTGTCGTATATGTAAATTCCACGCGTCAATTCGTCCAAAATCGTCAATTTTGGTTATCAGTTGCTCGTGATGTTACAAGTTACGAAGTTTGGATTAAGTGTGCAGTCACGTGTTTGTCAAACGCACGAAGTAGTGTGCGCGCGCAACCCAATCGATTGATGACGTCAGTAATAACAAAGTAAAAATATGAGAAAAAGCGTTTGACAAATATCAAAAAGGATCTACGTAAAAAAATAGCTTAATAAGTAAAATTTAAAGAATTTTAATGATTCAAGATGGTGTTGACAATGGAGAATGCATTGGTTATCACTCCTGTGAAAAAGAAAAGAAGGACGGGTAACGAAGAGAGGCAAGCAATCTGCGAGCTTGACAGGCTAAGGATGCAGCAGTTTAAGTGGAAGATGGAAGATTCCACGAAGAGAATTGCTGAGAAGGGTGGTAAGTTGTCGTTACTTTATCGATCATCTGAGAAAGAAGAATCCAAACAAGGTGAATACTTAGGCGTTTGCCTCCTGTTAGGGAGACTCGTCAATGGCTCCCCGTATCACGACGTAAGAAAAAGCTCATAGAGCGGTTTTCATATGAGTGGGAACATAGGTACTGACTTACAGCACGTACACGGTACGGTATGCCGTAACATTGAAATGGCTTTCCATAAGATTGGTTTTCATATGGGAGGGAACATAGGGTACTGACTTACAGCACGTACACGGCACGGTATGCCGTAACATTGAAATGGCTTCCCATAAGAATGGTTTTCATATGAGTGGGAACATAGGGTACTGACTTACAGCACGTACACGGTACGGTATGCCGTAACATTGAAATGGCTTTCCATAAGAATGGTTTCATATGGGAGGGAACATAAGGTACATAACCTAAAAAAAGAGCAAAAAAAGAAAGATAATAGAGAATAAAGGATAGGATGATTCACGATATTCTACTATCTCCGGTAGACAACATGTACTCGTTAAGGTACCCTAGAAGCTTACCATTAATGAAATTGAGTTTTTCAAATTCACATTTGTCACTCAAGTCCTTTTAATAAAATATATATTTTTAAATACAAAGAAAGCAGAGCGAGAAATAAGAAGAGAAAGAGAGTGAGAGAAAAAGTGATAGTGAAGGAAATTATAATCAACCAAACCAAGAATGTAAGAACAAGTAATTCTGCACTATTTCCAGGTACTAACCCCACAGATCAAGCGATACCGATCTGTCCTAGCATAGTGACCAGTGAATGGAAGTCAGTTCTTCCACCAATAAGCTATCACAATCAAGTGGACATGATAAGATCATTGAGAGACTTCAAAACTATGAGCCAACAGCGGCAGCCACTCACAACACTCAACGTCCGTTGGCAAGAAAACAGAACTGGGTTTACCTACTCGTCTAGTCACCTTGAATACATTTTTGGTCACTTTGGGAAGGTCATTAATGTGAATTCACAAAGCCTCTCTAGTGCGCATGTCACGTTCAATTCCATCGCGGGCGCATGTCGCGCAATATCAATGAAGAATATAGGAGTAGAACGATATCCACTGCATGTGTGCTGGCTACCTAAGGCGTGGCAGAATAGGTACTGGGTTAAAAAAGAGACAATACCCAAGGCTTTTGTTATAACAAATCAGGAGAGTCCAATCAAGAGAGCCATATCTTATCAAAGTCAGATTCATTGTAGGTACCATGTGTGTTCAGTTAAGGGTTGTCCTAATAAGGCTGTCTTTCAGTTCTAGCCGTGGATAAAACTTGGACATTTCGGGATGAAAACCAATAAATAAATAAATAATAATAATAATAATAAAAAAACATCGATG
Organism: Anthopleura xanthogrammica; assembly: GCA_964019055.1. Lineage (NCBI taxonomy): Eukaryota > Metazoa > Cnidaria > Anthozoa > Actiniaria > Actiniidae > Anthopleura > Anthopleura xanthogrammica. The sequence continues at coordinate 2,336,917 of OZ025223.1, read as the reverse complement.
AAAAAAAAAAAAAAAAAAAATAGAAAGAAAATAAAAATGACAAGAAACTAAATTTAACGTGTAGAAACTGGAATGAACTTTTGGGTAACTTTGTCGTTTCAAGAGCCTTCATTCCTCATGGTCAGCAGAATATTATGCGTAACGAGAGGTGCTGACCAAAGAGAGCGCGGGCTTTGGTAAGGAGAATGAATAAATGCTTTCTTCATTTCATTGAGCATGTTTAGGCAAAATTGTTGTTTTTCAATCTTGTCCTTAGAGCCAACGTTCCCTATAGTCAGCAGTAAGGAGGAAGAGGTGCTGACCAAGAGAAATGCAGGCTCTCAGATGCGGGATTGACTATTAAACATTGGGGTTTTCTTACCTTGAAAAGATAAATCGTCCAATTCCTATCTGTGATATTCCAGGTCTTTACAAGGACGAACTACCATGTCTGCAAAAAAAACGAGAAGAAAACTTTTACCGAGAGAAATGATTGGCTTAATTTTTGATACATGAAACAAACTGCGCATGCTCGAGACCGCGAGTATCAGGAATATAGACAAATCTGTCAAACGAAACGAAAAAACGTTAAACGAAAGAATATCTAGTAGTCTTGGTTAGAGTGTTTGTAATTGCAGAACTGCGCGCTCGACGGCGACAGCAAAGTCTACAAAGAGCTCTATCTTTTGGTAATATTCACATGACCGCAAGCCCAGTCAAGCTGTTTTTTGAACGCGCGTAAGGCTATGGGAGATATGATTTTTAAGCGTTACCATTTTTATCAAAAGCCGCAAAAAATGATGATTATTATAATAGAACTAGACAACAATATTGCAAAACATTAAATGAAGGAAATAAAGGGTTCTCGTTTTACGAGGGAATATTGAATAGCCCTTTATCTGAATAAACCTTCTTGATCGAATGTATAAGATGTTTTTTGAAAGGTTTTAGAAAAAACGTACCGGTACTTGATAATGTTTACTTATCCTAGTTATGACTCATCTGACATGCATAATATTGCAAAACATTAAAAAATGAAGTAAATAATTAACGGTTGTCGTTTTACGAGGGAATATTGAATAGTCCTTTATAATAGTTGTTAATACTAAATAGCCCTTCATCTGAATAAACCTTCTTGATCGAATGGAATTTAGAAGTGTTGAATTGAAACGTACACCTGCGGATCCCGCGTTATTCCAAAAATCCTTTCCTATCATAAACCTTCTTAATAATACTGAACGCCTTTATAACGCGACTCCTGGTTGATTTCAGTATTGGTTACAGGAAAAATGTTTTTTTTGTAAGCTACGAAATTCTACGTTTTGTTGTATAGAAATAATTAAAATATTAGAAGCTCAGGTAGTCGTTGTATGACGAGTTTCCTGCTGTGTTGATGTCATTACCACCAACTTCTTTAGACAAATTGCTATTATTACAAAAACGATTAGACTTACTGGTGAAATAGTATTATAGTCTATAAACAGATGTCCAACAGCTTTTTATGAATTATTCGACTGTTAACCAATAAATACATAAATATAGGGCTATAACTATTGAGCATCAAGATATTCAGGTGTTTCAGAGAGAAGCTAGAAATTACGTACCTTAACGTTGATCATTGTACAAGTTTTGTACGAGTACAAACCTACTGCACTAATAATATCATAGTACTATTGGTCATCAAGATCATCAGGTGTGGGAGAGCAGCTAGAAATTACCTTCTGAAACCTTAACGTTGATCATTGTACAAGTTGTGTACCAGCACAAACCTACTGAAGCGTTTCTTGTTCTAACAAGGTAAACTATACTTCAAAATAACCATTGGTTGTAATTCTTCTTCTTAAAGGAACATTCTTATTCTTCCTCGTCTTCAAAAAATAGGGCTCACTCATCTCACTCATTTCATGATCTGAAATTTCATGCTTTTTTCACAGATAAGAAGTTTTTACAATGAACGTGAACAATTCAACACAAGGTAATGAAACATTCACATGGCCACCAATCCCAGTTCATACTTTAATAACCTTGTGGTCTATTCTACTTGTCTGGTCTCTGCTTGGTAACGTACTCGTTCTCGCTGTCGTGTATTGCAATCAAAACTTAAGGACCAATATGAACTACATGATTGTCAATATGGCTGTATCAGACTTGCTCGTTCCCTTGGTAGCAGTGCCATGGCGTATTAATTTGTGTATGGTACGACCCTGGGAGTGGTTAGTGGACGGTCCCCTTGGTGATGCTCTCTGTAAACTGGTTCCTTTCCTCTCTCATACATCACCAGTTGTATCATCTATAAGTCTGGTAATAATTGCACTCCAAAGATTTATCGCTGTTGTTTATCCAACTCGACGACAGATTTTAAGTCGTAAAACGAGATGGATCGCGATCTCTTTCTCTTGGATCGTAGCTATGGCTCTCTTCTCTCCATACTTTTACACCCATCGTCTGACAAATGAATGGGGCTACACGATGTGCTACTATTCATGGTCACCAGCATTTGACTATTTGACAGCTCAAAAAATATTCATGTCTATAATTTTTTCGATAGGCTTTGTTATTCCTTTGATCATAATCATAATCTTGTATACTATCATGGTATATAAACTACGTAAAAGTTTGAACAATGTCATGGACTTGATTGAAAGAGAAACGATACGTTCACGACAGAGGAGAAACAGACGAATATTCAGCATGTTAATAACTATAGTTGTTATGTTTGCCATCTGTTGGTGTCCTTTCATTTTATTACATTTTTTGCAATACATATATAACCAGTATTTTTCAATATGGTTGAACATTGACACTTTTTATTATATGGAATTTGCGTTTTGGTATATGTGGTACCTTCTAGCGGCAATCAATCCCTGGATATATTTCGTGTTTCTGAGAGACTTTAGACAAGGACTAAAAAGTCTGTGTTGCAGGAAAACTGCATCAGCAAATGAACTGATATCTAGAAAACCCAGAAGACCAGGTGAAAATGGCAAACAGGACCCAACAAGTACCCCACCTCACATCAATACCACTTCAGTCTAGGATGAACATCAACACTAGATGCACCAGAACACCAGGTGAAGATGATAACCAGGACCCAACAAGTAGACCGCCTCACATCAATACCACTTCAGTCTAGGATGAACATCAACACTAGATGCACCAGAACACCAGGTGAAGATGATAACCAGGACCCAACAAGTAGACCGCCTCACTGATCAATACAAATTCAGTCTAGGATGAACATCAACACTAGATGCACCAGATGACGGGCGGGATAGGCCATTGGCATCAAACAGTCACTTGCTGATGTATCACTTTGATAACGAATCAATTCAGCCCAAGCTCATGGCTCTGCTGGATGGCAAACAAACTTTAAATTGATTTGTATCTTGAAATTGAACTTACTTACTTAGTTACTTACTTACTTGCAAAAGGCTTAATTGAAAAAAAAAATGAATTTTTGTAACATTTTGAAAAAATGTTTAAAAGTAAGGCACATCTTGTCTTACCTGCAATTTAATTCTCTCACTTCAAGATTTCTAATAATGGAACTGTCTGAAATATAAAAGAATAAGATGGAGTTATTATTGGTAGCGTAGTCTAAGATACCCATGACCCAAGCCATTCTCGGTTAAAACACGAGAAATGGTCTAGGGGAATTTGTAATTAAGTTTAGTGATATTCCTAATAAAACAGACTTTGAATGACTAAATTGATCATGCCTCGTTAATGCAGAGTGACAAGTATTGTGCACCCAAACTCTTTTAAAATTATCAAGTGTTTCACCATTGTTATTTTTGTTTTATTCGATGTTAAAATAAGCCGCTATATATGTGTATTTTTGTCGTCCGAATTCTTTTTAAACAAAGACCCCCATGAGACAACCTGTGGTGAAGTTTTCCCCTTTCATTTCATTCTTAGCGGATTGTGTGCGCAGGTCACGTGTCGTATATGTAAATTCCACGCGTCAATTCGTCCAAAATCGTCAATTTTGGTTATCAGTTGCTCGTGATGTTACAAGTTACGAAGTTTGGATTAAGTGTGCAGTCACGTGTTTGTCAAACGCACGAAGTAGTGTGCGCGCGCAACCCAATCGATTGATGACGTCAGTAATAACAAAGTAAAAATATGAGAAAAAGCGTTTGACAAATATCAAAAAGGATCTACGTAAAAAAATAGCTTAATAAGTAAAATTTAAAGAATTTTAATGATTCAAGATGGTGTTGACAATGGAGAATGCATTGGTTATCACTCCTGTGAAAAAGAAAAGAAGGACGGGTAACGAAGAGAGGCAAGCAATCTGCGAGCTTGACAGGCTAAGGATGCAGCAGTTTAAGTGGAAGATGGAAGATTCCACGAAGAGAATTGCTGAGAAGGGTGGTAAGTTGTCGTTACTTTATCGATCATCTGAGAAAGAAGAATCCAAACAAGGTGAATACTTAGGCGTTTGCCTCCTGTTAGGGAGACTCGTCAATGGCTCCCCGTATCACGACGTAAGAAAAAGCTCATAGAGCGGTTTTCATATGAGTGGGAACATAGGTACTGACTTACAGCACGTACACGGTACGGTATGCCGTAACATTGAAATGGCTTTCCATAAGATTGGTTTTCATATGGGAGGGAACATAGGGTACTGACTTACAGCACGTACACGGCACGGTATGCCGTAACATTGAAATGGCTTCCCATAAGAATGGTTTTCATATGAGTGGGAACATAGGGTACTGACTTACAGCACGTACACGGTACGGTATGCCGTAACATTGAAATGGCTTTCCATAAGAATGGTTTCATATGGGAGGGAACATAAGGTACATAACCTAAAAAAAGAGCAAAAAAAGAAAGATAATAGAGAATAAAGGATAGGATGATTCACGATATTCTACTATCTCCGGTAGACAACATGTACTCGTTAAGGTACCCTAGAAGCTTACCATTAATGAAATTGAGTTTTTCAAATTCACATTTGTCACTCAAGTCCTTTTAATAAAATATATATTTTTAAATACAAAGAAAGCAGAGCGAGAAATAAGAAGAGAAAGAGAGTGAGAGAAAAAGTGATAGTGAAGGAAATTATAATCAACCAAACCAAGAATGTAAGAACAAGTAATTCTGCACTATTTCCAGGTACTAACCCCACAGATCAAGCGATACCGATCTGTCCTAGCATAGTGACCAGTGAATGGAAGTCAGTTCTTCCACCAATAAGCTATCACAATCAAGTGGACATGATAAGATCATTGAGAGACTTCAAAACTATGAGCCAACAGCGGCAGCCACTCACAACACTCAACGTCCGTTGGCAAGAAAACAGAACTGGGTTTACCTACTCGTCTAGTCACCTTGAATACATTTTTGGTCACTTTGGGAAGGTCATTAATGTGAATTCACAAAGCCTCTCTAGTGCGCATGTCACGTTCAATTCCATCGCGGGCGCATGTCGCGCAATATCAATGAAGAATATAGGAGTAGAACGATATCCACTGCATGTGTGCTGGCTACCTAAGGCGTGGCAGAATAGGTACTGGGTTAAAAAAGAGACAATACCCAAGGCTTTTGTTATAACAAATCAGGAGAGTCCAATCAAGAGAGCCATATCTTATCAAAGTCAGATTCATTGTAGGTACCATGTGTGTTCAGTTAAGGGTTGTCCTAATAAGGCTGTCTTTCAGTTCTAGCCGTGGATAAAACTTGGACATTTCGGGATGAAAACCAATAAATAAATAAATAATAATAATAATAATAAAAAAACATCGATGAAAAAAAAAAAAAAAAAAAATAGAAAGAAAATAAAAATGACAAGAAACTAAATTTAACGTGTAGAAACTGGAATGAACTTTTGGGTAACTTTGTCGTTTCAAGAGCCTTCATTCCTCATGGTCAGCAGAATATTATGCGTAACGAGAGGTGCTGACCAAAGAGAGCGCGGGCTTTGGTAAGGAGAATGAATAAATGCTTTCTTCATTTCATTGAGCATGTTTAGGCAAAATTGTTGTTTTTCAATCTTGTCCTTAGAGCCAACGTTCCCTATAGTCAGCAGTAAGGAGGAAGAGGTGCTGACCAAGAGAAATGCAGGCTCTCAGATGCGGGATTGACTATTAAACATTGGGGTTTTCTTACCTTGAAAAGATAAATCGTCCAATTCCTATCTGTGATATTCCAGGTCTTTACAAGGACGAACTACCATGTCTGCAAAAAAAACGAGAAGAAAACTTTTACCGAGAGAAATGATTGGCTTAATTTTTGATACATGAAACAAACTGCGCATGCTCGAGACCGCGAGTATCAGGAATATAGACAAATCTGTCAAACGAAACGAAAAAACGTTAAACGAAAGAATATCTAGTAGTCTTGGTTAGAGTGTTTGTAATTGCAGAACTGCGCGCTCGACGGCGACAGCAAAGTCTACAAAGAGCTCTATCTTTTGGTAATATTCACATGACCGCAAGCCCAGTCAAGCTGTTTTTTGAACGCGCGTAAGGCTATGGGAGATATGATTTTTAAGCGTTACCATTTTTATCAAAAGCCGCAAAAAATGATGATTATTATAATAGAACTAGACAACAATATTGCAAAACATTAAATGAAGGAAATAAAGGGTTCTCGTTTTACGAGGGAATATTGAATAGCCCTTTATCTGAATAAACCTTCTTGATCGAATGTATAAGATGTTTTTTGAAAGGTTTTAGAAAAAACGTACCGGTACTTGATAATGTTTACTTATCCTAGTTATGACTCATCTGACATGCATAATATTGCAAAACATTAAAAAATGAAGTAAATAATTAACGGTTGTCGTTTTACGAGGGAATATTGAATAGTCCTTTATAATAGTTGTTAATACTAAATAGCCCTTCATCTGAATAAACCTTCTTGATCGAATGGAATTTAGAAGTGTTGAATTGAAACGTACACCTGCGGATCCCGCGTTATTCCAAAAATCCTTTCCTATCATAAACCTTCTTAATAATACTGAACGCCTTTATAACGCGACTCCTGGTTGATTTCAGTATTGGTTACAGGAAAAATGTTTTTTTTGTAAGCTACGAAATTCTACGTTTTGTTGTATAGAAATAATTAAAATATTAGAAGCTCAGGTAGTCGTTGTATGACGAGTTTCCTGCTGTGTTGATGTCATTACCACCAACTTCTTTAGACAAATTGCTATTATTACAAAAACGATTAGACTTACTGGTGAAATAGTATTATAGTCTATAAACAGATGTCCAACAGCTTTTTATGAATTATTCGACTGTTAACCAATAAATACATAAATATAGGGCTATAACTATTGAGCATCAAGATATTCAGGTGTTTCAGAGAGAAGCTAGAAATTACGTACCTTAACGTTGATCATTGTACAAGTTTTGTACGAGTACAAACCTACTGCACTAATAATATCATAGTACTATTGGTCATCAAGATCATCAGGTGTGGGAGAGCAGCTAGAAATTACCTTCTGAAACCTTAACGTTGATCATTGTACAAGTTGTGTACCAGCACAAACCTACTGAAGCGTTTCTTGTTCTAACAAGGTAAACTATACTTCAAAATAACCATTGGTTGTAATTCTTCTTCTTAAAGGAACATTCTTATTCTTCCTCGTCTTCAAAAAATAGGGCTCACTCATCTCACTCATTTCATGATCTGAAATTTCATGCTTTTTTCACAGATAAGAAGTTTTTACAATGAACGTGAACAATTCAACACAAGGTAATGAAACATTCACATGGCCACCAATCCCAGTTCATACTTTAATAACCTTGTGGTCTATTCTACTTGTCTGGTCTCTGCTTGGTAACGTACTCGTTCTCGCTGTCGTGTATTGCAATCAAAACTTAAGGACCAATATGAACTACATGATTGTCAATATGGCTGTATCAGACTTGCTCGTTCCCTTGGTAGCAGTGCCATGGCGTATTAATTTGTGTATGGTACGACCCGGGGAGTGGTTAGTGGACGGTCCCCTTGGTGATGCTCTCTGTAAACTGGTTCCTTTCCTCTCTCATACATCACCAGTTGTATCATCTATAAGTCTGGTAATAATTGCACTCCAAAGATTTATCGCTGTTGTTTATCCAACTCGACGACAGATTTTAAGTCGTAAAACGAGATGGATCGCGATCTCTTTCTCTTGGATCGTAGCTATGGCTCTCTTCTCTCCATACTTTTACACCCATCGTCTGACAAATGAATGGGGCTACACGATGTGCTACTATTCATGGTCACCAGCATTTGACTATTTGACAGCTCAAAAAATATTCATGTCTATAATTTTTTCGATAGGCTTTGTTATTCCTTTGATCATAATCATAATCTTGTATACTATCATGGTATATAAACTACGTAAAAGTTTGAACAATGTCATGGACTTGATTGAAAGAGAAACGATACGTTCACGACAGAGGAGAAACAGACGAATATTCAGCATGTTAATAACTATAGTTGTTATGTTTGCCATCTGTTGGTGTCCTTTCATTTTATTACATTTTTTGCAATACATATATAACCAGTATTTTTCAATATGGTTGAACATTGACACTTTTTATTATATGGAATTTGCGTTTTGGTATATGTGGTACCTTCTAGCGGCAATCAATCCCTGGATATATTTCGTGTTTCTGAGAGACTTTAGACAAGGACTAAAAAGTCTGTGTTGCAGGAAAACTGCATCAGCAAATGAACTGATATCTAGAAAACCCAGAAGACCAGGTGAAAATGGCAAACAGGACCCAACAAGTACCCCACCTCACATCAATACCACTTCAGTCTAGGATGAACATCAACACTAGATGCACCAGAACACCAGGTGAAGATGATAACCAGGACCCAACAAGTAGACCGCCTCACATCAATACCACTTCAGTCTAGGATGAACATCAACACTAGATGCACCAGAACACCAGGTGAAGATGATAACCAGGACCCAACAAGTAGACCGCCTCACTGATCAATACAAATTCAGTCTAGGATGAACATCAACACTAGATGCACCAGATGACGGGCGGGATAGGCCATTGGCATCAAACAGTCACTTGCTGATGTATCACTTTGATAACGAATCAATTCAGCCCAAGCTCATGGCTCTGCTGGATGGCAAACAAACTTTAAATTGATTTGTATCTTGAAATTGAACTTACTTACTTAGTTACTTACTTACTTGCAAAAGGCTTAATTGAAAAAAAAAATGAATTTTTGTAACATTTTGAAAAAATGTTTAAAAGTAAGGCACATCTTGTCTTACCTGCAATTTAATTCTCTCACTTCAAGATTTCTAATAATGGAACTGTCTGAAATATAAAAGAATAAGATGGAGTTATTATTGGTAGCGTAGTCTAAGATACCCATGACCCAAGCCATTCTCGGTTAAAACACGAGAAATGGTCTAGGGGAATTTGTAATTAAGTTTAGTGATATTCCTAATAAAACAGACTTTGAATGACTAAATTGATCATGCCTCGTTGATGCAGAGTGACAAGTGTTGTGCACCCAAACTCTTTTAAAATTATCAAGTGTTTCACCATTGTTATTTTTGTTTTATTCGATGTTAAAATAAGCCGCTATATATGTGTATTTTTGTCGTCCGAATTCTTTTTAAACAAAGACCCCCATGAGACAACCTGTGGTGAAGTTTTCCCCTTTCATTTCATTCTTAGCGGATTGTGTGCGCAGGTCACGTGTCGTATATGTAAATTCCACGCGTCAATTCGTCCAAAATCGTCAATTTTGGTTATCAGTTGCTCGTGATGTTACAAGTTACGAAGTTTGGATTAAGTGTGCAGTCACGTGTTTGTCAAACGCACGAAGTAGTGTGCGCGCGCAACCCAATCGATTGATGACGTCAGTAATAACAAAGTAAAAATATGAGAAAAAGCGTTTGACAAATATCAAAAAGGATCTACGTAAAAAAATAGCTTAATAAGTAAAATTTAAAGAATTTTAATGATTCAAGATGGTGTTGACAATGGAGAATGCATTGGTTATCACTCCTGTGAAAAAGAAAAGAAGGACGGGTAACGAAGAGAGGCAAGCAATCTGCGAGCTTGACAGGCTAAGGATGCAGCAGTTTAAGTGGAAGATGGAAGATTCCACGAAGAGAATTGCTGAGAAGGGTGGTAAGTTGTCGTTACTTTATCGATCATCTGAGAAAGAAGAATCCAAACAAGGTGAATACTTAGGCGTTTGCCTCCTGTTAGGGAGACTCGTCAATGGCTCCCCGTATCACGACGTAAGAAAAAGCTCATAGAGCGGTTTTCATATGAGTGGGAACATAGGTACTGACTTACAGCACGTACACGGTACGGTATGCCGTAACATTGAAATGGCTTTCCATAAGATTGGTTTTCATATGGGAGGGAACATAGGGTACTGACTTACAGCACGTACACGGCACGGTATGCCGTAACATTGAAATGGCTTCCCATAAGAATGGTTTTCATATGAGTGGGAACATAGGGTACTGACTTACAGCACGTACACGGTACGGTATGCCGTAACATTGAAATGGCTTTCCATAAGAATGGTTTCATATGGGAGGGAACATAAGGTACATAACCTAAAAAAAGAGCAAAAAAAGAAAGATAATAGAGAATAAAGGATAGGATGATTCACGATATTCTACTATCTCCGGTAGACAACATGTACTCGTTAAGGTACCCTAGAAGCTTACCATTAATGAAATTGAGTTTTTCAAATTCACATTTGTCACTCAAGTCCTTTTAATAAAATATATATTTTTAAATACAAAGAAAGCAGAGCGAGAAATAAGAAGAGAAAGAGAGTGAGAGAAAAAGTGATAGTGAAGGAAATTATAATCAACCAAACTAAGAATGTAAGAACAAGTAATTCTGCACTATTTCCAGGTACTAACCCCACAGATCAAGCGATACCGATCTGTCCTAGCATAGTGACCAGTGAATGGAAGTCAGTTCTTCCACCAATAAGCTATCACAATCAAGTGGACATGATAAGATCATTGAGAGACTTCAAAACTATGAGCCAACAGCGGCAGCCACTCACAACACTCAACGTCCGTTGGCAAGAAAACAGAACTGGGTTTACCTACTCGTCTAGTCACCTTGAATACATTTTTGGTCACTTTGGGAAGGTCATTAATGTGAATTCACAAAGCCTCTCTAGTGCGCATGTCACGTTCAATTCCATCGCGGGCGCATGTCGCGCAATATCAATGAAGAATATAGGAGTAGAACGATATCCACTGCATGTGTGCTGGCTACCTAAGGCGTGGCAGAATAGGTACTGGGTTAAAAAAGAGACAATACCCAAGGCTTTTGTTATAACAAATCAGGAGAGTCCAATCAAGAGAGCCATATCTTATCAAAGTCAGATTCATTGTAGGTACCATGTGTGTTCAGTTAAGGGTTGTCCTAATAAGGCTGTCTTTCAGTTCTAGCCGTGGATAAAACTTGGACATTTCGGGATGAAAACCAATAAATAAATAAATAATAATAATAATAATAAAAAAACATCGATGAAAAAAAAAAAAAAAAAAAATAAAGAAGGAAAATAAAAATGACAAGAAACTAAATTTAACGTGTAGAAACTGGAATGAACTTTTGGGTAACTTTGTCGTTTCAAGAGCCTTCATTCCTCATGGTCAGCAGAATATTATGCGTAACGAGAGGTGCTGACCAAAGAGAGCGCGGGCTTTGGTAAGGAGAATGAATAAATGCTTTCTTCATTTCATTGAGCATGTTTAGGCAAAATTGTTGTTTTTCAATCTTGTCCTTAGAGCCAACGTTCCCTATAGTCAGCAGTAAGGAGGAAGAGGTGCTGACCAAGAGAAATGCAGGCTCTCAGATGCGGGATTGACTATTAAACATTGGGGTTTTCTTACCTTGAAAAGATAAATCGTCCAATTCCTATCTGTGATATTCCAGGTCTTTACAAGGACGAACTACCATGTCTGAAAAAAACTCGAGAAGAAAACTTTTACCGAGAGAAATGATTGGCTTAATTTTTGATACATGAAACAAACTGCGCATGCTCGAGACCGCGAGTATCAGGAATATAGACAAATCTGTCAAACGAAACGAAAAAACGTTAAACGAAAGAATATCTAGTAGTCTTGGTTAGAGTGTTTGTAATTGCAGAACTGCGCGCTCGACGGCGACAGCAAAGTCTACAAAGAGCTCTATCTTTTGGTAATATTCACATGACCGCAAGCCCAGTCAAGCTGTTTTTTGAACGCGCGTAAGGCTATGGGAGATATGATTTTTAAGCGTTACCATTTTTATCAAAAGCCGCAAAAAATGATGATTATTATAATAGAACTAGACAACAATATTGCAAAACATTAAATGAAGGAAATAAAGGGTTCTCGTTTTACGAGGGAATATTGAATAGCCCTTTATCTGAATAAACCTTCTTGATCGAATGTATAAGATGTTTTTTGAAAGGTTTTAGAAAAAACGTACCGGTACTTGATAATGTTTACTTATCCTAGTTATGACTCATCTGACATGCATAATATTGCAAAACATTAAAAAATGAAGTAAATAATTAACGGTTGTCGTTTTACGAGGGAATATTGAATAGTCCTTTATAATAGTTGTTAATACTAAATAGCCCTTCATCTGAATAAACCTTCTTGATCGAATGGAATTTAGAAGTGTTGAATTGAAACGTACACCTGCGGATCCCGCGTTATTCCAAAAATCCTTTCCTATCATAAACCTTCTTAATAATACTGAATGCCTTTATAACGCGACTCCTGGTTGATTTCAGTATTGGTTACAGGAAAAATGTTTTTTTTGTAAGCTACGAAATTCTACGTTTTGTTGTATAGAAATAATTAAAATATTAGAAGCTCAGGTAGTCGTTGTATGACGAGTTTGCCTGCTGTGTTGATGTCATTAACACCAACTTCTGTAGACAAATTGCTATTATTACAAAAACGATTAGACTTACTGGTGAAATAGTATTATAGTCTATAAACAGAAGTCCAACAGCTTTTTATGAATTAGTCGACTGTTAACGAATAAATACATAAATATAGGGCTATAACTATTGAGCATCAAGATATTCAGGTGTTTCAGAGAGAAGCTAGAAATAACGTAACTTAACGTTGATCATTGTACAAGTTGTGTACGAGCACAAACCTACTGCACTAATAATATCATAGTACTATTGGTCATCAAGATCATCAGGTGTGGGACAGCAGCTAGAAATTACCTTCTGAAACTTAACGTTGATCATTGTACAAGTTGTGTACCAGCACAAACCTACTGCACTAATAATATCATAGTACTATTGGTCATCAAGATTATCAGGTGTGGGAAAGCAGCTAGAAATTTCCTTCTGAAACCTTAACGTTGATCATTGTACAAGTTGTGTACGAGCACAAGCCTACTGCACTAATAATATCATAGTACTATTGGTCATCAAGATCATCAGGTGTGGGAGAGCAGCTAGCTTCTGAAACTTAACGTTGATCATTGTACAGTTGTGTACCAGCACAAACCTACTGAAGCGTTTCTTGTTCTAACAAACAAGGTAAACTATACTTCAAAATAACCATTGATTGTAATTCTTCTTCTTAAAGTAACATTCTTATTCTTCTTCGTCTTCAAAAAATTGGGCTAACTCATCTCACTCAATTCATGATCTTAAATTTCATGCTTTTTTCACAGATAAGAAGTATTTACAATGAACGTGAACAATTCAACACAAGGTAATGAAACATTCACATGGCCACCAATCCCAGTTCATACTTTAATAACCTTGTGGTCTATTCTACTTGTCTGGTCTCTGCTTGGTAACGTACTCGTTCTCGCTGTCGTGTATTGCAATCAAAACTTAAGGAGCAATATGAACTACTTGATTGTCAATATGGCTGTATCAGACTTACTCGTTCCCTTGGTAGCAGTGCCATGGACGATTTCGTACTATATGGTACGACCCTTAGAGTGGTTAGTGGACGGTCCTCTTGGTGATACTCTATGTAAACTGGTTCCTTTCCTCTCTCATACATCACCAGTTGTATCATCTGTAAGTCTGGTAATAATTGCCCTCCAAAGATTTATCGCTGTTGTTTATCCAACTCGACGACAGATTTTAAGTTGTAAATCAAGATGGATCGCGATCTCTTTCCCTTGGATCGTAGCCATGGCTCTATTCTCTCCATACTTTTACACCAATCATCTGACAAATGAATGGGGCTACACGATGTGTGACTATTCATGGTCACCAGCATTTGACTATTGGACAGCTCAAAAAATATTCGTGTCTATAATTTTTTCGATAGGCTTTGTTATTCCTTTGATCATAATCATAATCTTGTATACTATCATGGTATATAAACTACGTGAAAGCTTGAACAATGTCATGGACTTGATTGAAAGAGAAACGATACGTTCACGACAGAGGAGAAACAGACGAATATTCAGCATGTTAATAACTATAGTTGTTATGTTTGCCATCTGTTGGTGTCCTTTCATTTTATTCCATTTTTTGCAATACATATATAACCAGTATTTTTCAATATGGTCGGACACTTTTTATTATATGGAATTTGCGTTTCGGTATATGTGGTACCTTCTAGCGGCAATCAATCCCTGGATATATTTCGTGTTTCTGAGAGACTTTAGACAAGGACTAAAAAGTCTAAGTTGCAGGAAAACTGCATCAGCAAATGATATCTAGAGGACCCATAACAACAGGTGGAGATAGTAACCAGGACCCAACATGTACACCACTTCAAATCAATACCACTTCAGTCTAGGATGAACATCAACACTAGATGCACCAGATGACGGGCTGGATAGGCCATTGGCATCAAACAGTCACGTGCTGATATATCACTTTGATAACGAATCAATTCAGCCCAAGGTCCCATGGGGAAGGCTCTGCTGGATGCCAAACAAACTTACTTACTTACTTACTTACTTACTTGCTTACTTACTTACTTGCTTGCTTGCTTGCTTGCTTGCTTGCTTGCTTGCTTGCTTGCTTGCTTGCTTGCTTACTTACGTGATCATATCCTTTAAGCTATCTATCTTGGTTAACTTTTATAGTTATTATAGATAGCTTGTGTCTCAATTTAGGTTAAGTTATAATTCTTTGTAAATATAATGTAATAACAAAAAATGACACTAAATAAATATATGTATGTCATATCCTGCAAAAGGCTTAATTGAAAAAAAAAGAATTTTTGTAACATTTTGAAAAAATGTTTAATAGTAAGGCACATCTTGTCTTACCTGCAATTTAATTCTCTCACTTCAAGATTTCTAATAATGGAACTGTCTGAAATATAAAAGAATAAGATGGAGTTGTTATTGTTAGCGTAGTCTAAGATACCCAGGACCCAAGCCATTCTCGGTTAAAACACGAGAAATGGTCTAGGGGAATTTGTAATTAAGTTTAGTGATATTCCTAATAAAACAGACTTTGAGTGACTAAATTGATCATGCCTCGTTGATGCAGAGTGACAAGTGTTGTGCACCCAAACTCTTTTAAAATTATCAAGTGTTTCACCGTTGTTGTTTCTGTCTTAAGAGAGGCCAGAAAGTCAAGAAACAGTGAGCTGTCCCTTTTTTTTTTTTTTTTCAATGTTAAAATAAGCAGCTATATATGTGTAATTTTGTCGTCCGAATTCTTTTTAAACAAAGACCTCCATGAGACAACTTGTGGTGAAGTTTTCCCCTCTTCCCCTTTCATTTCATTCTTAGCGGATTGCGCGAGCAGGTCACGTGTCGTATATGTAAATTCCACGCGTGCTTCCAAAATCTTCAATTTTGGTTATCAGTTGCTCGTGATGTTACAAGTTACGAAGTTTGGATTGAGTGTGCAGTCACGTGTTTGTCAATCGCACGAAGTAGTGTGCGCGCGCAACCCAATCGATTGATGACGTCAGTAATAACAAAGTAAAAATAGGAGAAAAAGCGTTTGACAAATATCAAAAAGGATCTACGTAGAAAACTAGCTTAATAAGTAAAATTTAAAGAATTTTAATGATTCAAGATGGTGTTGACAATGGAGAATGCATTGGTTATCACTCGAGACCGCGGGTATCAGGAATATATACAAATCTGTCAAACGAAACGAAAAAACGTTAAACGAAAGAATATCTAGTAGTCTTGGTTAGAGTGTTTGTAATTGCAGAACTGCGCGCTCGACGGCGACAGCAAAGTCTCCAAAGAGCTCTATCTTTTGGTAATATTCACATGACCGCAAGCCCAGTCAAGCTGTTTTTTGAACGCGCGTAAGGCTATGGGAGATATGATTTTTAAGCGTTACCATTTTTATCAAAAGCCGCAAAAAATGATGATTATTATAATAGAACTAGACAACAATATTGCAAAACATTAAATGAAGGAAATAAAGGGTTCTCGTTTTACGAGGGGAATATTGAATAGCCCTTCATCTGAATAAACCTTCTTGATCGAATGTATAAGATGTTTTTTGAAAGGTTTTAGAAAAATAATGAATTGATGACGTTTGCTTAACGCAGACTCATCTGAAATGCATAATATTGCAAAACATTAAAAAATGAAATAAATAAAGTTGTTGTTTTACGAGGGGAATATTGAATAGCCCTTCATCTGAATAAACCTTCTTGATCGAATGTATAAGATGTTTTTTGAAAGGTTTTAGAAAAATAATGAATTGATGACGTTTGCTTAACGCAGACTCATCTGAAATGCATAATATTGCAAAACATTAAAACATGAAGTAAATAATTAACGGTTGTCGTTTTACGAGGGGAATATTGAATAGCCCTTCATCTGAATAAACCTTCTTGATCAAATGTATAAGATGTTTTTTGAAAGGTTTTAGAAAAAACGTACCGGTACTTGATAATGTTTACTTAACCTAGTTATGACTCATCTGACATGCATAATATTGCAAAACATTAAAAAATGAAATAAATAAACGATTCTCGTTTTACGAGGGGATATTGAATAGCCCTTTATCTGAATAAACCTTCTTGATCGAATGTATAAGATGTTTTTTGAAAGGTTTTAGAAAAAACGTACCGGTACTTGATAATGTTTACTTATCCTAGTTATGACTCATCTGACATGCATAATATTGCAAAACATTAAAAAATGAAATAAATAAACGATTCTCGTTTTACGAGGGGATATTGAATAGCCCTTTATCTGAATAAACCTTCTTGATCGAATGTATAAGATGTTTTTTGAAAGGTTTTAGAAAAAACGTACCGGTACTTGATAATGTTTACTTATCCTAGTTATGACTCATCTGACATGCATAATATTGCAAAACATTAAAAAATGAAATAAATAAACGATTCTCGTTTTACGAGGGAATATTGAATAGCCCTTCATAATACTTGTTTATACTAAATAGCCCTTCGTCTGAATAATGGTTTTTTTGTAAGCTACGAAATTCTAGGTTTTGTTGTATAGAAATAATTAAAATATTAGAAGCTCAGGTAGTCGTTGTATGACGAGTTTCCTGCTGTGTTGATGTCATTACCACCAACTTCTGTAGACAAATTGCTATTATTACAAAAACGATTAGACTTACTGGTGAAATGGTATTATAGTCTATAAACAGATGTCCAACAGCTTTTTATGAATTATTCGACTGTTAACCAATAAATACATAAATATAGGGCTATAACTATTGAGCATCAAGATATTCAGGTGTTTCAGAGAGAAGCTAGAAATAACGTAACTTAACGTTGATCATTGTACAAGTTGTGTACGAGCATAAACCTACTGCACTAATAATATCATAGTACTATTGGTCATCAAGATCATCAGGTGTGGGAGAGCAGCTAGAAATTACCTTCTGAAACCTTAACGTTGATCATTGTACAAGTTG
>OZ025223.1:2264124-2314124 GCA_964019055.1 Anthopleura xanthogrammica | reverse complement strand
TCCTGTGAAAAAGAAAAGAAGGACGGGTAACGAAGAGAGGCAAGGAATCTGCGAGCTTGACAGGCTAAGGATGCAGCAGTTTAAGTGGAAGATGGAAGATTCCAGGAAGAGAATTGCTGAGAAGGGTGGTAAGATGTCGTTACTTTATCGATCATCTGAGAAAGAAGAATCCAAACAAGGTGAATACTTAGGCGTTTGCCTCCTGTTAGGGAGACTCGTCAATGGCTCCCCGTATCACGACGTAAGAAAAAGCTCATAGAGCGGTTTTCATATGAGCGGGAACATAGGGTACTGACTTACAGCACGTACACGGTACGGTATGCCGTAACATTGAAATGGCTTCCCATAAGAATGGTTTTCATATGAGTGGGAACATAGGGTACTGACTTACAGCACGTACACGGTACAGTATGTCGTAACATTGAAATGGCTTCCCATAAGAGTGGTTTTCATATGGGAGGGAACATAGGGTACTGACTTACAGCACGTACACGGTACGGTATGCCGTAACATTGAAATGGCTTCCCATAAGAATGGTTTTCATATGAGTGGGAACATAGGGTACTGACTTACAGCACGTACACGGTACGGTATGCCGTAACATTGAAATGGCTTCCCATAAGAGTGGTTTTCATATGGGAGGGAATATAGGGTACTGACTTACAGCACGTACACGGTACGATATGCCGTAACATTGAAATGGCTTCCCATAAGAGTGGTTTTCATATGGGAGGGAACATAAGGTACATAACCTAAAAAAAGAGCAAAAAAAGAAAGATAATAGAGAATAAAGGATAGGATTCACGATATTCTACTATCTCCGGTAAGCTTACCATTAATGAAATTGAGTTTTTCAAATTCACATTTGTCACTCAAGTCCTTTTAATAAAATATATATTTTTAAATACAAAGAAAGCAGAGCGAGAAATAAGAAGAGAAAGAGAGTGAGAGAAAAAGTGATAGTGAAGGAAATCATATCAACCAAACCAAGAATGTAAGAACAAGTAATTCTGCACTATTTCCAGGTACTAACCCCACAGATCAAGCGATACCGATCTGTCCTAGCATAGTGACCAGTGAATGGAAGTCAGTTCTTCGACCAATAAGCTATCACAATCAAGTGGACATGATAAGATCATTGAGAGACTTCAAAACTATGAACCAACAGAGGCAGCCACTCACAACACTCAACGTCCGTTGGCAAGAAAACAGAACTGGGTTTACCTACTCGTCTAGTCACCTTGAATACATTTTTGGTCACTTTGGGAAGGTCATTAATGTGAGTTCACAAAGCCTCTCTAGTGCGCATGTCACATTCAATTCCATCGCGGGCGCATGTCGCGCAATATCAATGAAGAATATAGGAGTAGAACGATATCCACTGCATGTGTGCTGGCTACCTAAGGCGTGGCAGAATAGGTACTGGGTTAAAAAAGAGACAATACCTAAGGCTTTTGTTATAACTAATAAGGAGATTCCAATCAAGAGAGCCATATCTTATCAAAGTCAGATTCATTGTAGGTACCATGTGTGTTCAGTTAAGGGTTGTCCTAATAAGGCTGTCTTTCAGTTCTAGCCTTGGATAAAACTTGGACATTTCGGGATGAAAACCAAAAATAATAATAATAATAATAAAAAAACATCGATGAAAGAAAAAAAAAAAAAAAAAAAGAAATAGAAAGAAAATAAAAATGACAAGAAACTAAATTTAATCTGTAGAAACTGGAATGAACTTTTGGGTAACTTTGTCGTTTCAAGAGCCTTCATTCCTCATAGTCAGCAGAATATTATGCGTAACGAGAGGTGCTGACCAAAGAGAGCGCGGGCTTTGGTAAGGAGAATGAATAAATGCTTTCATTTCATTGAGCATGTTTAGGGAAAATTGTTGTTTTTCAATCTCGTCCCTAGAGCCAACGTTTCCTATAGTCAGCAGTAAGGAGGAAGAGGTGCTGACCAAGAGAAATGCAGGCTCTCAGAGGCGAAATTGATTATTAAACATTTGGGTTTTCTTACCTTGAAAAGATAAATCGTCCAATTCCTATCTGTGATATTCCAGGTCTTTACAAGGACGATCTACCATGTCTGAAAAAAACTTGAGAAGAAAACTTTTACCGAGAGAAATGATTGGCTTAATTTTTGATACATGAAACAAACTGCGCATGCTCGAGACCGCGAGTATCAGGAATATAGACAAATCTGTCAAACGAAACGAAAAAAGAAGCATACCTAGTAGTCTCGGTTAGAGTGTTTGTAATTGCATAACTGCGCACTCGACGGCGACAGCAAAGTCTACAAAGAGCTCTATCTTTTGGTAATATTCACATGACCGCAAGCCCAGTCAAGCTGTATTTTGAACGCGCGTAAAGCTATGGGAGCTATGATTTTTAAGCGTTACCGTTTTTATCAAAAGGCGCAAAAAATTATGATGATTATAATAGAACTAGACAACAACAACAACAAAAAAGACGATAACTGATGATGCGACTGAGCTTGGAGAATAGGTCTAGGCAATGGCGGATTTCACAAATAATTTAGTTCGGATAACGGATTCAGAGTAAAATTTAAATGGATTGACGGATCCTGCAAATGCAGTGGATTTCGAATTTATTCATTTTTGGTCCGGATTTCGGTTTTTTCTCGTCACAGAGTTCGGATCGCGGTTCTAAGCTACAAAATTGCTAGAACATACTCTATACAAGGCAACTGGCAAATTATTTGCGGATTCAGATTTGAGGAAAGTTTTTTGCGGATCGACGGATTCTGGCATTAATTTTAATGGATCGACGGATGTACATACTACTATTCACCCCACTCCCTTCAAAGTCTAATCGAATAATACACCCTTTAAAACCAGCCGATCTGAAAAGGTGACGTAGAAATGACGTCACTGCAAAACTGAGGTGTCATGAAGCCTGCGAAAATTGACTTATAAACGTTTATATCTAAGATGAATCTAGATTTCCAGGAGAGGTTTTTGATATATTGTATACATTTACTGTGATATTCATGATTGAGTGTAAAAATAGAATAAAGAAATAACCGTTTCCCGACTCGCTGGGCTACTAAGGATGACACCTCAGTTTTGCAAATTTTCTCGATTCTGATTGGCTAATATTTTTCCTTAGATCAGCTGAAAATATAAACAAAACAGATAATAGATCAAACTCACTAAAACATTTGTGAGTAAAAATATTGTTGTAAATATAGAAATCTAGTTAACAGTGGTTTAATTCCTTACTGAATCCATACAAAACATGAACATTATAATAAAATAACCTATTAATTATATGCAGATTATAAAACATCCACTTGAAGGACGATAAAACTAAGAGCCAGCCAGCCTGGCCTTTGCAGCAGGCAGCGTAGAGGAATGGGGCGAATTAATTTCCCTTTGTTTTTCCACTAGGACTTAGTCTCCCTTGGCGCTAAGAAAGATTTAATTTCTAAGAAACTGTTAACAAAAATATAATTTTTTGAATATTTTAACATTAGTTCAAGTAATAAGAAAATTTCCCGTGTATTAAGTTAATATGGAGAATACTGAAGCCTTGTACATAAGAATAAATTTTCCCCAATGGTTTGCAGTAAATATTAACCTAGTCCCTCACGGTTATGCATAAAGGAGCGGTCGCAAAGCATTTCAATATGTAAAATTCTTAACGAAATTAACAAGCTACACAACCAATAAGGAGTAATATTTTTGCATCGAAAAATAAAAATTTTCTAAGATTTTGTTGTAAAATTTTTTTGCCAAGGATCATTTCGTTGTCAGATGTAAACGACAGCGTTTCCTTGGTAACGACTTTAACGGATCCTTGCCAGGTTATGTCCAAAGGCAATATATTGGTTTGCTTCCTCCTTAATTATTTTTAGCTATGTTTACCTTCTGTTTTCTTTACAATTTTATAATTTTCCTAAAATTATTATGATATTTCTTTCCAAGGCCATCTCGTTTAATATATTTCCAAGTACGGGGTCCCTGTGTTACCTAGCCTTTACCCTTCAACTAAAATTACTTCATTATCTATGGGATCCCTGTGTGGAGTGGTCTTAAGTCATCATTCCACGTGACTTTTCCTGCGGGTTTGATTGGTCTGTTGGGTTGCTCACGTGGTTTCGTCGTCGGTCATGACTTGAACTAGGTTTTCAACTGCTTTATTCACATCATGAGCCGTACTGAATAAATCGCTAACAGGATCTTGAGCTGTAAATTAAAAAGATATTCATAAGGTACCTGATGGTCACCCTGTGGTAAGACCTCTAACTCGTACTTCTATAAACATTGTTCTAAACCCCCCTCTCCAAAAGTGGATGAAAATTAAATGCGAGGAAAGAAAAAAAAAAAGGAAAATAGGCCGCTAACCATAAAATATAACTGTTATTTGTTAGCACGAATAGCATTGTTAGTAAATTTTAAGCATTCATTGGCCTTGAAGTGTTAGATACTAGCAAACCTAAGAAAATACAGATTTCACACTATTTCCCTCCCCTACTTTCCCTCCCATCCGCTGCTCTAATACTATTTTGTCTCCATTTCCCTTCAATCCTCTCCTACTATTTCGCCTCTCTTCCCACTTCTACTCTTTCTTCCCTTCCCTTTTCTTTCCCCTTTTCGTCATTCCTCATACCTCCCTCTAAGTATCTTTGAAGATTAAAATCATTAATATCATGCTTCAAAGAAAACACTTGTCACTTGTAAGCACAGGATGACTGATTAGTAATCAAAACAAGAACCGAGTGGACAGGTTAGAAGGAATCCTATCAACCTAAACGATTTGTTTTGACCGTGAAGAAGAAGAAATAACACGAGATAACATTAGAAAGAAGAGATAAATAAAGAACAAAAGCGTTTTTGATTGAATTACGTTTAACATATTAAGATTTAAGTAGCACTAGGATTGCTGTACTTTAAAGAGAAATTATGTTAAACAAATTAGAAAGAAATTTTAAAGAGATTTATATAACATGATTGAAAAGTTATGAATAGACCCCATTCACGTGACGTCAAAGCAGCTCAATTTGGAGGACAAAACAAAAGAGCCTATTGTTTTGTCCTCCAAATTGAGCTGCATTCCGTCGTGATGTAAGGGGTGAATAGCTTGACATTTAAAGCATTTATTATAACATTTCAAACAAAGCATGACAAATGAAAACTAATAAACAGACAGACAGACAGACAGAGACGAATAGACAGACAGACAGACAGACAACAAACAAGCAAACTTTCTTTCCAAAGTTGAGTGGAAGACTGGTAACGAACTCGCCCTTCAATGAACTATGGGTAGAATTGAGTCTAAAAATTATTTAGATTACCCTGAATCTAAACCTACAATCCTTTGCGGTACAAATTCGTCACCAGTCCTCCTCATAACTTTGGAAATAGAGACTGCGAGGACATTACTATAAGAGCAGGTCAAACTGCAGGCAGTCGACAACATTTGGTCGAGATTCCACAGGGATCCCGCAGAGCCAAAGCACTTTTAGATCACGTGGGAATAAATTGTTTTACCGTGATCGTTGCACCAATCAGTCAGTTGTCTGTACAAGTCCTAAGTGCTTGCCTTGGTCATTGACTTACACACACAAACGGATCAACATACCTACAGACACCAAACCAACAGAAATCATCAACATCAGCCTCACTCACTTTTCCTCGTTTCTACAGGCGACGCGTTCCTACCCTGATCAGACTCAGTGTCGCTTTCGAGGCCGCGAGTTCTTGGTGACCGCGCCGCTGATCGACCTGTTCCATAATGGGTGTCCCCTAGGGAGGATGCTGATGACGCAGGGGTGGTACCTCGGGAAAAAGCAGGCGGGTTTCGGTTCTCTTGATTCGGCTGGTCTAGAAGTTGTCGTAGACGTTGTAACTGTGCTTCTAGCTGCCTGTTATGGTCTTCAAGGACTTGCATTCTAGCTTCCAGTCTTCCTTTGTGTTGACGAAGCAGTTTGGCTTCAGTCAGTAGTTCGGCATCTCGCGCTTTGGGGCCTGGTGACGAGTCTCCATCTGATGGATGTTCCTCGTCACGAATTGCTTTTAGTCGCTCGTACTCTTCTTGAAGAGCCCTGGGAACAAGTGCCAGAAAACATAAGAAGAGGTTAGAAAATCGTAGGCGTTTTGTAATTATTTTCATTGCAAAACCATGGCCGCCATGTTGTAAAAATTCATCCATCATGGCGGCTATGAGGTCACAAAAAGAAATATAAAGGTTCTTACAAAATAACGAAAAAAAATATTATATATCTGTTTTGTACCTGTTTTCATCCTCGAGCTTGTTGATTTCACTTTCTAAATCATCTTTTTCGTCCGCATCTAATGACATGACAATTTGGGTAGGGCTACGAGGCTGGAATAAAATCAGGAAAAGAAATTGGATAAATACCGGTGTTTTATCGCTCCACTGTTTGAAAGAAGACCAGTAAATGAATTCTCCTCCAAAAAGACTGTGGGCCGAATCCAGAGAGATCGATAGAAGTTTATGTTCAACAACCATTACAGTCCCATAATTCCATAGGGAAAAGTCGTACTCAGCCGCTTCTTTACCATTTTAGAGAGAGAGAAGTAAAAAACATAAATAAAGAAAGAATTCAATAATAATGAACTTACTGCTTCCGTATTTTCGCTCTTTAAACTTTGACAGTACTGTGCGATAAGTTGATGCTCTTCATCCCTGAAAGAATAAATGATACAAAAATAAGGAAATGAACGAACGAACGAACGAACGGACGGACGGACGAAGGGAGGGAAGAACGGACGGACGAACGAATAGAATAAAAAAGGCAGACACACAAACACTCGACTTACAGTTGTTTAGGGGTGTATTTGTCACCGTTCGTCTCAGCCTCCGCGAGCCTATTAAGACGGAAAAAAGTTACAAAATTTTAGTACCACAGGAAACCCATCCGAGAATTTCAATTTAAAAGTAGATAATCCTTAGAGTCATTTCGAGTTCATAAAACCATTCCTGGGTTGCAGCCTGAATCCCTGTGATTCCCAAGGGTGCCCGAGGGATGTGACTCTCTTCCCATGTACACATATTTAAGGGTATACGAGGGAGAGATGATCTATTGAGGTTAGCTGAGCGTGACCCCCCTCCCCTCCCCATTGGGGACGTGGATATGCCCTTGATTCTAAGGTAGATGTTTTCCATACCTGTGGGCATACATGCCGAGTCGGTTGTGAACCTCGTTGTTAACGTTTTGTTGGAGCGAAGGATTTGGTGGCCTGGTGACGAAAGATTATTTCGAACATTTTATTTGAATCAAAATGGATTAATTTTTTAATTTTTTTTATTGCTGGGTTTTACTTGACGTAATTTCCTGTCTCGTGCGGAATTTTCATCAGAGGCAGATAATGAGATTCAAGGAGATTCGAGTAAAGGAATTTCAGAAAGTCTATATTTGTCATTAAACTCACGTTTCCAGGTTGCCTCCCTCCATGACAGTTTGTATTGGTAGGTATCCTAGTTTTCTCGGTGGGTTTTTCTTGTATTGTCTCTTCTTGAACTTATTGCGCACGATTGACAGGAAGTCCTTGACGTCTTCACCGGAAGTAGTCTGAAAAGCAAAATTTCATTAATATCTTGCTCATTATGCTAATGAAGACATACAAGAAATGTCGTTAAGTTTTCGTACGATAATCGTCGTGTTGTCGCGTGGTATTCGGGACGTAATCGTAACTAAGTATCAATATCTGATTGGATAAAGTGATTCTTACCGATAAACAGTACTGATGCATTGGATGAGTGAGACGATGGTCGTGCGAGACACGCCCTGACCAGAAGCAGCTCTGAAAAACAACGATTAATAAAATGAAATAAACCACAATCAGGCGAAGTCTTTCTTCCGAGAGGCGGAGAAAAAGATCAAGATCAAGAGAGAACTTCAAGTGACCACCTCGCTCGCTCACCTGACACAAGTCATAGTTAAAGCACTTGAGACAACGGAATCTGAATCCAACGATAGGGTATTCCTTACAGATGTTACATTTGGCTTTGTGTTTGACTGAAAAACAACAGAAAGGGTGAGTAAGTTCGCACTTGCTGGAATAAGACTAGGCCAGGTTATCAGGATTGCAAGAAAAAGTCTTCTTTTTCTTAGGCGTAGTGTTTTCCCATTTCAGACCACGTTTCAATCCCTAGAGTATCATTATTTTATTGAAAGGTTGCACATGAATATGGTTATAATGAAACAAAAAATATTATTCTCAAGAGAATGACATGTGATCTGAAATGGGAAAACATTACACTCAAGCTAAATGGGTCTGGTATTTTGAAAGCCAGCAATACCTGCTTCAGATGCAGCGAGTCTGTGTAAAGTTGGTAACCACACGATGGACTGAGGTTCCGCGCTGAGCCAATGTAAGAACTGAGGAGCATCAATCCTGTCTTTCGCACCAACCTACAAATAAAACAGCAAAAATAAATCAAGATATTCATCAAAACACTTTCCATACTGAAGCATCCAGATAAATTGACTCGCGAAACAGTATGTTTTCATGTATTGGATTCAGGGCAACAAACACACAACAGTTATTTTTTTGGTTGATAGAAACTTCATACCCAGACTTTTAGGAATCGATGCAGTTGCAAAAAAAAAAAAAAAAAAAAAAAAAAAAAAAAAACACAGTAAACTTAAACCAACTTAAAATTCAAGGTACTTTTATCAACCAATAGATATCAAATATTTAGTGACGTGATGAGATTGTTAAGGCAGTTGCCATGGTTACCTTCTCGAAGCAGCTTCGTACGCTTGGCTCAATGTTGCTTCCACCAAAAGCTGCTATCTCACCCAGTTGTCGAGGTATCTGATAAACAACAGACAAAAACTAGTCAGCTAGCTTCAGGATTACCCAGATCGTCCCTATATTTATCCGGTACCATTTTGATAAAATTGGGCCATAGGAAAGAAAACAAGACTTATCCCTAGAACCAGGGTTAGCTTATTTGGTTAGGTGTTCCTCAAGGCTTTAACTTGGGACCCCTAATTCATCACTAATTTTGTTAACATCTTAATTGCAATGTCTATAAACATTACGTCTAACTAATGCCCTGGAATATTTGGTCAGGTGTCCCTTAAGGCTTTACCTTGGGACCCATGATTAATCACTGATTCTATTAACATCAGAATGGCAATATCTATAAACATTATGTCCACCTATGTTCTTTTCATACCTGTAGTGAGTCGTGTAATAGAAGTCCTAATTGTTTGTGGTCCATATGTCCATCATTATCAGCAACCAGGCGGAATAGATCTATCAAAGTAAAATTAACAAATTTACGCCTCGTGAGTACATAACATTTTGACCAACTTTTGACGTCATATCGTGGTAAATAAGAGGACATATCACTCTAAACCATCGGAAATTTGTTTTTTACCATAAAAAAAGTAAAATAAAAGATCCAAAAACGAAGAAAAAGTTTGAAAGAAAAAACCGTTTGAAGCGCGCGCTTGCTACTTGCGCGAGGGGTTCGTCATTTGTCGGTATGTCCTCTTATTTACCACGGCTCTCGACCAATCAGCGCGCGAGAAATTTCATAGTTATGGTAAAATATCGATTCCTTACACTTGTATTTGTCTTCTAATAGAGCTCGGCACATGGTAACCAGGCCAACCTTGAACGACAGCAGGCGAATCTTGCCTATTCGACCACTGAAAAAAGAAAATATCCAATTGATACACATATTGAAAGCTAAGACAAGCAGATTGTTTTCTGTTTTTATCTTTAACCTTCAAATTTTATCGAACCCTGAAACAAAGTCTGGGATGATCAAAGTCAGTGCATGGCTAACAAAGTAACAAGCTCTACTCATATGTGATGAGTCCAGGAATCGACCCCGAGACCCCAGAGATGAAAGGAATGCACTACCACTACGCCACCCTTGATCCCCATCCTTACCTATCATAGACGTTAAGCAGCCAGTTCAAGGTCAGATCTATACAGATAGCAGTGCTAATATTCTCTTGTCCGACCTCTATTTTCTCGTAGACTGTAGCCAGTGTGTCAACCATATCACGAATCCCTATTAGGGTATTATTATTGATTCTCTTGAGGCCGTGCGCGTCGAATGCGCTGTCCAGGTTTTCTAGAGTGACAAGGTCCACTGAAAGGGAGACAGAAAGTAAAATCAGCTAAGTAAGAATGCCGCGCAATGCATTATGGTAGATGTAGTCCTTTAGCTTAATTTAGACACTGTATCACTTAGCGCTGGACGCCATATTTTCTCATGTTGCACCCCCTAATCCAAGGATTGTAATATTATTTCCCTTTGGGGTCCGAAGCATCTTTTTGAGGTTTTATATTTTTAAAGCCCTTGTCCATAATACAAGATAGACTGAGTCCTGAGAAACACTAAATTTTGAACACGCATAAATATGGCGTAGAATGCACGATTCCTGCATCGTGATCCATGGATGACCGTAGCAGAAATAGAATACTACTCAAGGGAATGACACTCGTAATGGATATCATTCCGTCTGAGCTAGATGTTCTAGAGCATTATTTGTTGTCTTTACTTACTACTTGTTGCTCTTTGGATGCAGCGAAGCTTCATGGCGGTTCTGTACGCGCTGTATTTAATATCATTTAAATCAGCTACGAAAGGAAAAACAAACAGAATTTCAACTACAGAATTATTAAATAAAATTCATCTTATCTTTACTTCAATGTCACTCGTTAGTGCGTTCTGATTGGTTGGTTTGGAGTCACCAGAAAAATTCTTTTAGAGCGGATCCTACTTTTTAATCGTCTGTTTTTTTTGTTTTTTTTTTGTTTAATCCGTATCTTTTTGGTGGGTTACCTGTGGTGTGTGATATGACAGGAGACTGAGAGGAAATTCTCGTCCTCTCCCCAATCACCCTCCTCCCTCTCAAGTCATTAGTCGTCCCGAGGTTGACGAAAAAACTGGATTGAGTTGGCATTGCAATGCATTGTGGGGCATTCTAGTTGACACATTTCCAAGATGGCGTCTAATTCGTCCCACAATGCATTGCAATGCCAACTCGATCCAGTTTTTTCCTCAACCACGGAATAAGAGTATAATCACCGTTTATCTCCCACCAATACGAAAACCGCGTAGTAAGCGTGACTTACCTATTTGATGATAGAGTTCAGTCATCTTGGGATGATCCCATTGTGTTGTTTCTGTTTTGTGACTGAAATTCGATCAAAAAAAGTTAATTTACGCTTATATACCAGGTGTCCACTATACGCACGAACTGACCAATCACAACGCGCTTCGATGCTAAGCCATGCCGCCTTAGATCCCAGTTTCTTCCCCTAAATATAAAAACACGCGTTTCGACGAAGAATCTAGAAAATTTATAAAAATTTTAACATACTTGATGTAGTATGGCACTTTGTTGACGGCAACAGCTCGCTCCCATGGAGGTTCTACGCTCGCTGAAGGAAGGAAAACAATCAATGTAAAGAAACAATATTCAAGGGAATGACATGTGGTAATGAGAAAACAAAATGCTAAAAGTGAGCTAAAGAAATAGCGTTCAAGCGATAAACATGGTTTTGTTGCATGTTACATGTTACATACCAAGCCCGAAATGCACTGTGGATCATCTGTAAATAGTGTCAGCACAGAAGAAAACACCGTGCCGAAATAACTTGTATACAAATTTTGGGTTAATTGTTGTGACCTTTTGCTGAATGCATCCACATCGCACATAATGTATCTTAAGCTTGGTATCAACATGTAACAAAACCTTCCCCAACCATTTTTGAAATAGCTATAGACGCCTTGCACAAAATAAAATAATTTTAATTTCCTGAGAATTGGAACCTATTGTTTTGCCCTCCAAATTGAGCTGCATTCCTACGTGCTGCAAGGGGTCTATATCTCAAAAGATAATTTAAGACCCAGTTCAAACGTCGATCTTTTCATCAGCCGAACCTAATGACATCCCTTTTCAATGCATTCGGCTCATGTGAAGTTTGACATTTGAACTAGGACTAACTTTCCAGTGTTCCTACCACTACCTACCTTGTAAAGCCTGTAGCGAGGTACTGTCTCCTTCTGGGTAAGCATCCTGAAGAGCGTTTTGTCTTTGCAACATCTGAATCTGCAGCTGTTTCCAGCGTCTGTACAACTGGTCAATCCTGTTTTGCAGGTTAGCCGAGAAGGTGACCCCTCGCCGTCTTAGCTCTCCTTCAGTGTTACTCATGTTTTCAAACATCTGTTGTAGATGAGCGATACGTTCCTGTAACGTCTAAAAAACCCGGTCACACAATTACTTGTCACGCAAGAAAAAGTTATTTCATAAGCAGACAGTCACGCAAGGTAACTATAGTCACGCAATTGCATAATTTTGTTAAATGAAGGCATATAAATTCCGTCATTGAAAAATTCCTTAAGGAGTAATTTTGAGCGTTTGCGATCATGAATTACTATAGTACCAGATACCTGGCAGTTCATACCTTTAACTCTTCCATCTGTTCGTGTAAAGAGTCGATAACCAAATCTTGTACTGGTGTCCAGATCACGCTGGCCTGCTCGGCTTCTGACAGCCGCACATCGCAGTCCTCCATTTGCCCGTCAAGCACTTGGAACTTCTACAAGACAAAATAATAAAACAAAAGAGTTTTAAATTTGCTCAAGTTACCGCAGGCACATTAGAACTGTAGGCACATGTTCAACTGTCGACTCTGTAGTGCCCAGTCCTTTAATCTTCAATCTTCCCCACCAATAAAAAAGTACAGAAATTTGTCTCATAAAAATACAGAATAACTAAGAGTTGTAGGAACATAGAGTAAAGTATGATTAAAAATCGCATTTTGCTGTTTTTTTTTGTAAAGGAAGGCATTTGAGAGCCGTGGTAACTGATAGCAGACCGACTGTGGAATGTGTAATTAATCTTCATCATCACCGTATTGATCATTAATTAACTAAAATTTCAACATTTTAATCTATCGGCGAGAAAAGACCAAATCAAAAAGACATTGAAGAAGCTTCTTAAATTACATTTTTTTTTGGACATTTTGAATATAACAATTGACAAGAATAACGAGCACAGCTACTTCAAGGTTTGATAAAAAGTAAAACCGGATGAAAAGTGATAAACTACTAAAGAGAATGAAGATAAAAATAATAAACATTTCTTACACATAATAAAATAATTCGAGGGAAATGAGTACAATTTTTTTTTTAGAAAATGTTAAAAAATTATCAAGATTTACAAATTTAGGTCTGGTTAAGACGTCGAAGATGTGCCGAATCTAATGCAAATGATGTCAAACAATAGGTGAACTTCAACGTCTAAACCGGGCCTTACAAATAATGCAGGGAAATGAGGATGAAGCGTTTGGAAATTAGGGTCATCCAGATTTAAAATCAATGATAACGAGTCAAAAACTTTAACTATATTAACCACAAACTTGTTCGACTACCACCGGAACAGGAAACACAAGTAGATTCTCATTTGTCAACCGGATCTTCTTAAGATTTTGGGAATGTAAAGGACACCGAGCCTCGTGAGAATTACCATGAACCTTGACTTTTAGTTGCTTTAAATAAACTAAATCTCAATAATCTCGGCGGAGAATCATCTTAAACGACCGTGCCATCTTTGCTTCAGCTATAAAATGGCAAAAATTTGTCGATTCTGATTTGATTATCGAGTGGTCAATATATTTTAACTTGGAAATTATTGTTTCTTTTAGCCGAGTGCGTGACCTAAATAATACATTTTCCAATGTGTTGGCAATCTAAAACTCATTTTCTTTGCTTCTAAGACATATCAATTGGATTATAGATAATATTCAGCAAAAAAATATCAAGATACAAATATTATAGGAGGCGAAAAAAAAATTTCTTCGACATTTGTTGAATTTGGCGGGAAAAAGACTTGTGCACACGCGTCTGTTTTATCTCATTTTGCGCGGGAACTAACTGAGGCGAAATAAGTAATTCAAGCCACGAAGAAAAACAAAATGGTATCGCTTTCTAAGCTCCCCTGTCGAGAAAATATCTCTAGCTTTTTAAGAAAATAAAATAATGACAAGTAAACTAAATGTTCGAGAATAGATTGTGGAAAAATTTGACTTGATTATCTTAATGACATACCACAACACTAACGACTGCCCGAAAATCTGGGCCCTCAGTTAACCTTATTTTAACCTCACTCAAAAGGAATTTGTTTTCATTACTGAACATGACACATGTAAAGATTAACAACTGACCTTAACGATCGTTAGGAATCCAGCGAGAATAACCGCCAAGTTATGTTTTTAAAACAGTATGTTGGTATAAGAGCTTATGGCTATGCGTTATACTTGATAATGTAAAGTCAAAATTATTTAAAACATTGAATATATTATTTGAATCGATTGAGTAAGAGAACAGAGAACAGAGATACTAGATAAAACAGTTCTGTAACATTGGCAGCAGTGAGAGAGATATCTAATCACGAACCAAAAGACTTCATCGAGTTTTAGAGATAATTAAAGAATACAAGTTTGGGTACTATGCCTTACCATCGTTCTCGTTGGTCAGTGAGCCAGAATACAGAGCTATACAGAATGATCTACCTTGCTTGTTGCTGATTATCACGTCAAAAAGATGTAATTTGAAATATGATACTAATCACGGCGGGGTTTCTTGTTACGAAGGGACCTTTCCCCGATAGGCCCTGCGGCGAACGGGCTTGGCCGAGGGGATTTTCTATTTTTCTTAGTTTGTTTTGAGGCAAAAATTACAGACACAAAAAGCTGTCAGAAAGAATGATTAATGACACTCATTCCTCACATTCGAAATCACTCAAAGAATCCACCCTAAGGGGTAAATCTTACTTCCGGTTGACTAGCCTTGTTTGGGTTACCTGTGGTGACTAGATTATTGGTTTTTCATAGCAATACACACTCGTACTTACCCTAAGATTGTCATCAACATTTATCTGCCATTCTTCTGATCGGTGACAAAGCTTGGACCACTGGTCATCGACGGTCGACAACTGTTGAACAATATTGGCGGCAATACGCGACCGCGATGATCCTTCTGCTTCACCAGCGGCACGTTCACCATGGTATTCGTCCATCATTCGCCGGCCTGAGTCCAGGACTCTATCAATCATGAGACGTCGCACGTTCATTTTTCCTTTGAAGGCCTGGTAACAACAAGTATAGAATCCAAAATAAGTAACATCGCTGCATTAAATAACATCGCACTTGAAGGAAGAAATCAATAAGAAACTTTATAAAATAACTGTCATAAATCTCACTTTCTGATTGGTCGAGAAGCGTGCATTATTAGAACACACAGCACGCGCGCGCGTATTCTATTTCTTCATTTAAACATGGAAGGAGTGATGGTGGAATAAGTGGCATGGAAATAGTCCATATTTCAACTACCGGTTGACAATGCATGGTGGGATTGATAAATGATAAGTGAAGCATGGCAACCTTTGTTATCTTGAACGCGTTGTCATGTCAACTGAGGTATCAATCCCAGAATGCATCGCTGTGATTCAATATGGCAAACTAGCGAAATAAATTATGCGCAGATGGGAGGTAAATAATTCTAATATTCCTAACCTGGTGAGTCTCATTCTGGCTCTGTACTGCCTCTAAATCGCCTCCTACTGGCTGTTGAGAGGTCAATTCATGATCCGCTACTCTCATCCACTCCATTATTTCCTGTAAGTCCAGTAACAGTTGGCGCCATTCTGTAGCTGTTTCTTCGAGTCGATCTCTCATCTCTAGCGTCCGCACGTTTAGTGATTGCCATCTGTCATTGATGTCATCGAGCTTAGTTTGAACGGCCGTCAGGACATCACCTGGTTCCATTTCTGTGATCATGTGCTGGCCGTTCTCGTTCAGTGACGCGAACATTTCTTGGCGGCTGTTGATATCTTCTTCTAGATTCTGCGAAAAAATGGTTTGCGGTTTTATTTAAAAGAAATATGGCAGTTTAAAAAGGGCTGCGCAAGTTGAAGACATCAACAAAGAATTGCCCTTATGCGCGGGAGACTGGTAACTAGTAGGACACGCACTGAATCATGGGCTGTTTTGTCGCATGAGTGGTTTCTATAGATATGGTATATCTTTTATTTTAGACGTAATGATTGCTAAACTTCAGACCATATGCATTCCCTTTAGCATTACTTCTTCATTTAAGGGAGGGAGACACGAGAAAGACATGCTTCACTAACCTTGAGCTCGTATTTGAGGTTCTCAATGTGTTCTCTATCTTCCCCTCGTCCAGCATCAATAGAGCTATCAAGTTCTGCTACTCTAGACTCCGTGGTTGTCAGCCATGTTAGTGCGTTCATCATCTCCTCGTGGAAACGAACCATGCGTTCGAAGGCGTCCTTTAGATTGTCATGACGAGCACCAGACCTACCGAGAGAAACCAATGACGTTACCACTGTTTTCATTGCTACGCGCTGACCGAGACAACCGTCGCGACAGGGAAATCGGGCAATACCTGACAATGGCGTCAATCAAATAAGTCGCTCGGTACCTTTGTATACTCTGATTGACGGCAGTGTATTGTCACCACCTTAATCAATAAAATTGGGTCCCTAAATAGACCATTTCACGGTTGTCGTCGCTCAACCTCAGCCTCGATAGTGTGTAATATATTCTTTAGAATTTGACTACAGCTCACGGTAATTTAAGGAATGTACACATTATCAAACAATAGACCATTTTCGCGATTCACGAGCGCTTTCAAAAATATTATGATTGCTTTGACTTTGCCCCTAAACAAGTTCTAATAAAACTCTAAATCAAATTCACATGAAAATAGGACAACGGTTCGTACTTTGTCTTGACGTTTTCCCATCGTCCTTTCAGTTCGGACATGTTGTGTCTCAAGGCTGAAGCCTCGTATGTTGGGAATTCCTGGATTAGATTCTCTCCGCATTGCGTGACAGCTGTAATACTCCCTCTCCAGGTCTCGAGATCTTCCTCGAATCCCTAAACACACACAAAGAAATGCGTTAATATGAAACTGGGCGTGGCTATCGCATGGTCATCGTGGTGCATTGGTGGGAGGGGGGGTATTGAATCCCTAATCCCTATGACATGATCATGGTGGTGGTGGTGGTGGTGAGGGGGGAGCTCTCGAATCCCTAAATACAAGAAATCATGACGCAATATCAAACTGGGGGGAGCTCTCGAATCTCTAAACACACACAAACTTAAAGTCTTAAAACATGAAACCTGGCGTGGCTATCACACGGTCATCGTGGTGGTGGTGGTGGTGGTGGTGAGGGAGGGGGGGGGGGGCTCTCGAAATTATTTAAGATGTATATTGCGCATGTTCCAGAAGGAGATGCTCACATGCATAAACAGAATAAGATATGACATTAACACAATACAGGGCATGGTTACGGCAGGGTTACGGCATGGTTACGGCACGGTTACGGCACGGTTATAATGCTTTCTTGGTAGTGTTAGTGCGGTGGTAAGTGGGGATCTCGATGTTCTTAGTTACTAAGATACTTTTGAGCAGTAAATGATTTCATCACCCCCTCCACCCCAACCCTACTCCCAACCTATCTCCAACCTCCAGCAGGAGGTACCACGAGGGAAGGGGGGTATTCTCTCCATCTCAGTGCTCTATACCTTGTGCTTGTTAATCTGTTCATCTAAATCACTAACAGTATAATTGTACGGGTTCTCCTCCTTCTTCAAGTAGACTTCCGCCTTGCGCAGCCACTCCACCAGTTCCTCTCGTAACTCCACGTATCGTTTCCATTCCTCCAACAAGTAATCAATTTGTCCTCGCCACACTGTCGAGTTGTCTTGGACGTTTTCCCAGTGTTCCTTGAGTTTGCTCACTTTTCTATCAATGATCATCTTGTCTTCGTGGTTCTCTGCTTCTTCGGACAAGCTGTGGCCCATCTCAGCGATTTCGTCTCGCAGGTGTTGTTTGCTCTTTAGTTGTTCGTCCACAGACTACGTAAATAGAATGAATTGCAATTATTAAATAGTACAAAAGTCAAAAATTAATAATCAGAATGATTGATGATCTGATCTGATTTTGACTGGGCACGAATTGAAAATTATCGGTCTGGTAAGGGTGTACCCTGTCTAACAAAGTTGTAGTTGACGTCGTCATCATCACTACCATCATCATCATCATCTCCACCATCATCACCATAATCATCATTATTACAAACTGATAGATGATATCATATTGATGATGGCATCCACCAGTGATGCCGAAACGTCAAGTTTTGATAATGACATATCCCTGGAACCCATAAAAAAGACCTCTCGCCTTTAAATCTATCGGAGAAAAGTCAAAGATTCTTAGTCGTTCACCATACCTTTTGTTTTTCTGCTAGAGCAAAGATCTCCTCGCTGTCAGAAAGGACGATCGTCTCTGTTTTCATCATATCAGTGACGTCATCTAACCACACGTGTAGCTCTGATACAGCCTTGTCGAACTTGGGCCACGGGGAATCACGTGCTACAGTAAGGACAGCAAGAGAAATGTCAGTCAGGATGGAAGGAGCAATGAAGGGAAGAAATGGAAAAAGAAGAAGGAGGGAGGAAGGGAGAGGAGGGAGGAAGGGAGGGAAGGAAGGAGGAAGGGAAGGGAGGGAAGGAGGAAGGGAGGGAGGCAGTAAATGTTAACAAGTCCACAAGTAAAAACGAAGAGAAAAAGAAAAAACATCCAATAAATACACTGTTTTCAACACTTACTATCCCATCCATCAATGCTAGATTCAGTCATCTGGTTCACTTCAGACACCATTATTTCCTCGTGTACTCGTTTACTTCTGTTAGCGAAAAGTGAGGAGGCCTGGGTAGCAATTCGTGCCCAGTCCTCATTAAGGAGCTTGACTTTGTTTTCTATTGGTTTAGGAACAGATGCTGACTCGATTTTACTGTCCCGCCTCAAGACTGTCATAGTTTCATTGACGTTGTCGCGTGTTGGTTGTCTGGCTCGGAGTGATTCATGAATGGTCTGCGAGACAAGAAACAAAGTTGACACATTCATATACTTTATATAAACCCCTTGCAGCTCAATTGTCGGAATGCAGCTCAATTGTCGGAATGCAGCTCAATTGTCGGAATGCAGCTCAGTTTGGAGGACAAAACAATAGTTTTCCAATTCTCAGAAGATTAAAATTCTTTTGTTTTGTCCTCCAAATTAAGCTGCTTCGACGTCACGTGCAAGGGGTTTTTTTTTCTGTTGCGGAGCAGGGATAATGCAAAGCTGTAAGTCTGTTATTGCATGAAAAGAGTTTTCATTCCCCAATGTTGCCCTGCAACATGGCTGCCGCAAAACTCCTTTCTTCATGCACCTAACAGTACAAAATTTTTCAGTGAAATCGATAAACAGGACATACTGTGGTCAAGATCAAGCTCGGGTACGAAAAACACCACACGAAACATGGCGAACAAAATCAAGTGGGTGGTTACACTTACATAGTATCCGTGAGTCAAAAATTACGCAAGCTAGACCACAATGCACCATGTTTGCTACCTCAGAAAAGCCTTGTGAGTGCAGCGTTGTAATGGAGACGTGAGGCAAAACCATTGCGTGAGCTCCAGCATTTAAAAACGGTTAAAGAAATGATTTGTTACCTTGGGTTCGATGATCATTTCTTCTGTGTTTCCGGCTTCCTTCAGGCTCGCTTGGGTCTCCATGAGGTCACGATTTGTAGACGCCCACAAACTGAGCTCTTCCAGTTCACTGAGAAACTTGGTCAACTGACAAGACAAAATAATACCAAAATAAATCAGTTAGACCAAGTGTCATTCTCTTGAGAATAAGATTTTTTGTTTGAGTTGCATCTATATTCATGTTTCTTCTCATGTGCAACTGTTAAACAAAGAAATGATACTCTAGGAAATGACACGTGATCTGAAATCGGAAAACATTACGCCCAAGGTAAAGAGATCTATATACTTACCCTGGTGAGTTTGTTTTCAACAGCTCTTCTTCTAGTGAGCCCATCCATGCGTAGGATCTCCCAGCGCGCCAACACCAAGTCCAGTCGAGTACGTACCATGTCGTGGTTTGGTTTGGAGAAGATGGTTCTCGTCAGAAGACGTTCACCGGTCTCTTTGATAGACTTGACTGTATCATCTTTCACCTCAATTTCTGCTTCCGCTCCCTGTAAAATTATAATATTTAGATTTGATATTTCTGTGTTTCAAAAAAGCGCGCGAAAAACAGATAAATTGCGCTACAACACACAGCATTTGTCACAGACGGACAGTGATAGCTCATGGAACAAGGTCCGAAAAAAAAAATGAGATAAGTTTAACAAGACTTTAGCCTCAAACATTATTGTTCGTGTGAATACCTTTATTTTCTTTAACTGTTCTTTCAGAGCCTTCTCTTCCGCAGGTGGTGCGTCTTTCTGTTTTAGAACAGCATCTGTTTCGTCCATCCATTGTAGCAGGTCACCGCTCTCTTCCATGAAGGCTTGGATCTGCATTTCTTCTTCTTTGAACCTAGAAAATATCATTGTTTTGTGGTTAAGAACAGCCACTAATCCTAAGTATCGTCTTCTTTGCACATCTTAATAACAACAACAGCAGCAACAGCAGCAGCTGCGGCAATAACAGCAGCGGCAATAACAGCAGCAGCAACATCAGCGACATCAGCAACAAAAGAAGCAACAACAGCAACAACAGCAACAACAGCAGCAACAGCAACAGCAACAACGGCAGCAGCAGCAACAGCAGCAGCAACAGCAACAACAACGAAAAAACAAAACCAAAAACTAAAACCTACGACTTTTACCTATTTTTTCTGTCATCGACTTCAGCCACAACCACCTTCCATCGTTTATTAATGCCAGATACTTTATCTCTTAACATCTTGGCTTCCATGACGTTGGATTGACGGACTATCTCATCTCCCATGTTATTCACTGAATTGATCATGCTTTCATGTGTAGAGATGCCGTCTTCCAGACTCTGATAAAGACATTTATAAAGAATATGAGACATTAGTTTCCATAGTTATACAAGTGCCATAGTTAGTGGTGCCATGGTTGCGCATACGGTTAAATGACAGTTATCCTTTCTTCCCTCAAAGCGATGTTGTCGTTACCGCTGCTACTTATTGCCATGGTTGCACATACGGTTAACTGCACCCTTACATAAATGTATAGAAATGTAGAATGTAAAATTATATAAAACTATTTAAAAAAAACTACACCCGTACAATTTATTCACTCATGGCGCTGTTATTCCTACTGCCACTACCGGTTACCATGGTTGCGCATACGGTTAAGTGCACCCTTACCCTTTGTTCACTCATGGCGGCGTCCACATTGAGGTCACCATTAGGCATCTTAGTGTCTGCAACGATTCTTTCGACCCTGTTCAGCCAGGATGTCAAGTCCTTAAGGTCGCAGTGGAATGATCGCCAAACTGTCAGCGCCTTCTCCCATCTGACCATGCGCATTTTGTAATCCTGGAAGAGAACATTCTGGGTTTTTAATTCTCTGATTTCTCTGATTACAGTTCATTGAAAAGAGGTTTTATTCCTTACCAGGACATACTCTAGAGAATTGACTGTGATTCTCAATATTCTACGAACTCGGTAGTTGCGAGCGAACCGTTAGATTTCGGTTTTTCACTGCCGCCAGTCAAAAATAAAAAAGGTTCCGACTAATTATTATTGATTGACGGCAGTGAAAAACCCATTTCACAACAAGCCTTAGAAATGTCTGAGTTTGCAGAATATTGAGAATCGCATTTACGTGGCATAGTCTTGCTTTATACCTTGTTCAGATTGTTCCAGTCCAGTCGTAATTTGCTAGCACTTCTCTTGACAGCATCGTATTCTCTGTCATCAGTACACTGTTCATGGGTTAGCGTTTCACTGCGGTTGAACACATCTGACGCCCTGGTCTCTATATTCTCCATCCTATCGCCAATAAACTACAAAAAAACCCGAGATATTAGATTACAGCATTTACTCGTTTAAGCGCCGCCCCCGATTAAGCGCCGTCCTCCATTAAGCGCCGCATACGAGAACAAAATATCAAATAAGTGCCGCCTAAAATAAGTGCTTCCCTCGAATAACCGTAACAGTAAAAAAAAAAAAAAAAAAAAAGAGCGCCGCGGCGCTTAATCGAGTAAATATGTGACAGTACATCTTGGGAACAAGTGCGGAATCGTAGGAAGTAAGTTTTGGTGGACGTCAATTAAGGCGTTTCCATGGCATTCCATAGTCACGTGCCCTTGAATACTTTGTGGAAACACTTTGATTGACATCCACCAAAATCTTATTTTATCGCGTTTATGTTTTGTTTTTGAGAAAAAAAGTAGAATTACGTACTTTGAGTTTGTCTTCCTGGTTGGAGAAATCTTCATAATCAGCTCCCTTTAGTTCTGCAGAGTTCAGCGTGTTTTCAATCTCTCGTACCTCGTCAGACATCTTTGACATATCTTCAACTAATGACCATCCTACTGAAGTCCTATCTCTCTGGGATGGTGAGTGGAGGTACGTGGTTACCCATCTTACATTAG
The DNA here is from genome assembly GCA_964019055.1 of Anthopleura xanthogrammica. Lineage (NCBI taxonomy): Eukaryota > Metazoa > Cnidaria > Anthozoa > Actiniaria > Actiniidae > Anthopleura > Anthopleura xanthogrammica. Next base: position 2,291,671 of record OZ025223.1, on the reverse strand, counting down.
CTAGTCGCTGCCTGGTGAAGATATCTTCCCCTTCTGAGACAACGGAAAAAGGGAGATATGAGTAATATATTCAAGTGAAGATTTTCTGAATTGGGATCCCTGTGCTCTGGAAGGGACTCTTAACACAAGTAGTTTCTTTACATCAACATACCTTCAGGTACAATAAATCCACTGCATTTCAAATCCTTAGACTCTCCAGGCTGTTCTCTGCCGATCCACGTGTTACAATCAAAGTGACAAACCTTACCAGTTTTGCGGTCCTGTACATAAATACTCTTAACAAACCAGGCTGGTTTGGGTCCAGAGTTGTCATGCCATATCTTAATCTTTGTCAACTCTCCAAGATTACGGACATCGATCGTGTTGAAGATGTCTAACTGATCGCGTCGGAAAGGTGTGACGTAAGTCTCGGATTTGTCGAGTTTGATCTCGGGTGATGATCGGCCCTTGTCGCCGTAAACGACGAAGGAGACGTTGGCACGTGTGTCGGCATCTTTGATGTCACCGGTGTGTACGACTACACGGTAGGACGTGACTGTCAACCACGATAAAAGAAGAAAAGAGAAATATTTCAGTTGTACTTTAGAGTGGAAAAAGGTTGCATGGGTGACATGAAAAATGCCTGAAAGTTGTCCTAATTCATGACAACGGTACAAGATGGCGGTAGTGGTGAAGAAGACTATGACGACAGACACGGTTTGATACTAAGGAAGTTGGTGATAATGATGGTGGTGATATATGATGATGATTATGCTGATGACAATGACACTGTCGGTGTTTTCGCTACTACTCATTCATGGCAATCATGGTAGTCATGGCAATGGTCAATTTGGTCAATTTTGACGAAATAAATAAAGTGAGAACAGCAAAAATAAAAGGACGAAAATAACATAGCACATGCAGAACGAGAAGGAAGACAAATGAAAGGAAAACAGGATCACATAACATCATATTTCATTCCTCACCATCGTCTTTAGGTTTCTTGTACTGCTCAAATCTACTGTTAATTTCCCGTAGTCTTCTCTTGATCCTGTTAGCCTCTAAAGGAGTAATGATTTGAATTCCTTCCTTGTCAAGTTTCTCGATATCACTTATTAACAGTCCATACTTCCTTCTCTGTTCTTCTAGCTCTTCCGCGCTAAGATCCTGCATACAGAAAAAAAAATACCCCAGATTGTTTCAGAGTTTCATGAAATCTTCTTGTTGGGTAGCCGAAGTCGTTGGACATCCCGAGGGCCAAACAGATGAAAATGAGAAACTTTAGGAATACGATGGAAAATGTAGAGCTTCTGGAATCTTTTCAAATCATTCCATTTTCCCAAGTGTCAAATGGAAAACCCATGGGGGAGGGGGTGATTTCAAAATGTTTGTATTGTTGAAGAAGTACATTCTTTACTCTACCGTTGGTATTTGTGAATGTTTTGATATCAAAATGAGGCTAACCCTGCGTAAATGAATCTGTAGTCAATGAACACAGCGGTATTTTACGAACTCGTAAAGAGTCTATTTACCTTTACATAGCGTTCTGGTTTATCATCTCCCCCATACTTCTTCAAAGAATTATTTATCTCTTCCAAATTACTTCTAAATTGGTACCAGTTAGGTACGATCTTCACAGCCCGCTTATTACGGTCTACGTCATCACACGCCTTCAGCCATCGCCCAGACAAGTCGAGTAGTGAGTGACGAATCGTGTCGCTGCCCGGTGAATCACGTGATGTGACAGTCTTGCTTTCTTTGAGGATGGTCTCGACACGTGGTTGAAGGATGTCTAATTTCCTTTCAGCTTGCTGTGAAGTTAAAGAAAAAAATGATTAAGCATTGTATAAAACAGGGCATAAACGCTATGAAAAGTTGAGTATGGACGCAAAGCATTGGATGCGCTTGCGGCGAGACTGAAGTTTCAAGGAAATCAATCGATTTTTTTTTTTTTTTTTTTTTTTTTTTTCAATCAATCGATTTTTGAACAAACAGGAAGATAAATTATGACACAACAATTGGAAAATTGGCCCGTGACGGCAAACGCGACTCAAAAATTAATTTTCAAATACACCGTTAAAATCCAAGAGTGTTTTTAACGCGATACGCGAGCGAGATAAAAAAGTCACGAAATCTACAATGACTCTACAATGTACGTGGTCACTGCCAGGGTTTCTTTACGTCCTCAGTAGTTGTTTTATGTCCCTCTAATGTAGGGTTAGATAGTGTGGAGGGACCGCCATTTTACGTGGTCATCCGAGTAAAGTATAACTAGGTTACCTGTATTTTGTCACTGATCTCGTAGCTGGTGGTTCTTCGTTCTTTAGGACGCTCAACATCCATAAGAAGTTCTTCTAATTCCTTGACTTCAGTAATAATCCTTTCAAGCCTGATCTCAATGTCATCTGAAAATAAAGTTTCAAAAGCATTAGAAACTTCATACTAAACAGCGAATAATAACAGACTCGATTGAATATGTGATTGGGTACACACAAGGGGGCTTATATCCGTGAAGGAACGCAAAGTGTCAGTGTTGCCCTCCTGGTCATAATAGTCTCCTCAAACATCGGAAACCCAGTTTAAGTCCCCCCATGACCAAAAGCCCTCTGCCCCCGGTCCCCCGGCAACAACTCGTACCTGACATCGGATACGTCCTCCTGGTCGTAATAGTCTCCTCAAACATCGGAAACCCAGTTTAAGTCCCCCCATGACCAAAAGCCCTCTGCCCCCGGTCCCCCGGCAACAACTCGTACCTGACAGCGGATACGTCCTCCTGGTCGTAATTGTCTCCTCAAACATCGGAAACCCAGTTTAAGTCCCCCCATGACCAAAAGCCCTCTGCCCCCGGTCCCCCGGCAACAACTCGTACCTGACATCGGATACGTCCTCCTGGTCGTAATAGTCTCCTCAAACATCGGAAACCCAGTTTAAGTCCCCCCATGACCAAAAGCCCTCTGCCCCCGGTCCCCCGGCAACAACTCGTACCTGACATCGGATACGTCCTCCTGGTCGTAATAGTCTCCTCAAACATCGGAAACCCAGTTTAAGTCCCCCCATGACCAAAAGCCCTCTGCCCCCGGTCCCCCGGCAACAACTCGTACCTGACATCGGATACGTCCTCCTGGTCGTAATTGTCTCCTCAAACATCGGAAACCCAGTTTAAGTCCCCCCATGACCAAAAGCCCTCTGCCCCCGGTCCCCCAGCAACAACTCGTACCTGACATCGGATACGTCCTCCTGGTCGTAATTGTCTCCTCAAACATCGGAAACCCAGTTTAAGTCCCCCCATGACCAAAAGCCCTCTGCCCCCGGTCCCCCAGCAACAACTCGTACCTGACATCGGATACGTCCTCCTGGTCGTAATTGTCTCCTCAAACATCGGAAACCCAGTTTAAGTCCCCCCATGACCAAAAGCCCTCTGCCCCCGGTCCCCCGGCAACAACTCGTACCTGACATCGGATACGTCCTCCTGGTCGTAATTGTCTCCTCAAACATCGGAAACCCAGTTTAAGTCCCCCCATGACCAAAAGCCCTCTGCCCCCGGTCCCCCGGCAACAACTCGTACCTGACATCGGATACGTCCTCCTGGTCGTAATAGTCTCCTCAAACATCGGAAACCCAGTTTAAGTCCCCCCATGACCAAAAGCCCTCTGCCCCCGGTCCCCCAGCAACAACTCGTACCTGACATCGGATACGTCCTCCTGGTCGTTATTGTCTCCTCAAACATCGGTACCCCAGCTTCAGAACCCACGAGTTCCTCCATGCACACGTACTCCTCAACAACACCAGGACGACTTATCATCTTCCGTTCCTTGATTATCACCTCAGTATCTACACGACTCTTGTGTTGACTCCTCTTGACCGAGTCTAACTCATCTTCTAAGTCAGAGATCTTTGCTTCAAGGTCTTCCCATCTTCTATCGAGGAGCCTTCGGTAGGGCTCCATTACGTTACGGCCATTGGAAACGAACTCGTTGCTGTTTTGTTGGATGAGTTGGAATTGTGGTTCGTGTTTATGGACTTCTTCTTTCAGGAGCTGAAGGAAAGAAATCATGGTTTGTTATTGTTTGGGCGTCAAGCTTGAAGGAGGAAAAACGTTCAATGTGAATGCCGGCAGCGATGGAATAGAAAGACCAAGACGCGCGCGAAAAATCAGTGAACTGGGTTAAAAATCGAAAGGATTTTTCGACTGGTCTATCACAGGTAGAGGAGGGAAGACTTAGTCTTAAATTGGAAAAACAGAATAAAAAGTACCAAGAAAATACAGACATAATAACCACGTTAAATATCAATGTGTTGAGACATACTTCAGCCGCCAACAGTAACCTTCTGATGTCACCAGGTGGAAAACTGTTTGCCATATTTCGATCCATCGAGTTTGTAAAATTAAAATCCATCGTGTTTTTGACAACTAAAAATTTTCCGTACGTTTTCCAGTTGTAACAAAGTTGTTACGGATTACTCAGTGGCCCTTCAAGGATAAATATTCCACTATAAAACACAGCCACCCAATGGTGCTTTTAAAAAAGCTAAAAAATAGCCTGAAGAACCAGAGTGAAAACACGAGTTGTCTCTTGGCTTTCAAGAATATCTTAACCACGAATAATCACAACGTGATATTTTTGTTATCAAGTTATTCCTTATAAGTACACGAGTCAAAATACACTCGACAATCAATTCAGCAATGAACGGAAGCCATACACATTACTGAGATAGTTTCATATTGTACTCTGACAATATAGTAAGTAGAGGTAATTATAGCAAACCAATGTACTAATGAGGGAGTAAGGTAGTGGAGGGACAATATATATATGTGATGCATCATTGATGGAGCATATAGATGGGAATGGACAGACAGACGACTTTATATGAAGGAGAACAGAGATTCTGAAAGTTTGGTTGGAAGGAATAGTATTTGAGAATTGAATTGTGGAGTAAATGGAATGGTGAAAATTTCTCAATTGCGTGAGTTTATCCGATCTAAAAATAGAAGCGACCATCCCAAGCGACCATCTCGAATTCAGGAGTAAATGGTTGCTTTAGAGAGGTGATGGCACGTATGGGAGATGATTGGTTACTGGCCCGATTTTTTGCTCACAGGACGGTTTTTCACTTGCCAAACGGAATCGGAAACGGAGTCGTAAGCAGTTCATGCGTGGAACTGCAAGTGAAAACCGCTCTTCTTGAGCATAAGCACAAGAAAAAAGAAAACTTCCAAAATGTCCGATTCCGACGTGCTTCTGACTCCAATTCCGACTCCGTTTTCTGCCGGATTTTCACTTCGTCATAAGCTGTTTCCGACTCCGATTCCGTCGCAGGTGAAAACCAGGCTTTACACGATGGTCGTTTACCACGATGCTTACACCACAGGAAGCCCAACCCTCATAAATTTTATACACGCGAGACCTGACAGACTCACCTCTAGTTTTTCCTTAGCGATTTCCGGTTGTTCGGTATGTAAAGTGTTCAACTCCTTACTCATTTTGTCGAGCCAACTATTCAGCTGATCCACAAGTTTTTCAAAGTCTTTGATTTGAGTCTTGTATTTAGGAAGAAGAGTTAGTCTATGTTCCAAAAGCGAGCTCAAGTCTTCCCATGTATTGTTAAGACGGGTAAGCCTGTCTTCAAGGGATTCAAGTTGTCCTGTCTCGCTCAAGTCAACGAGTTCGCGCCCCACTTCCGTCAGACGTTGGACCTCGGACAAGCGGCCGGTGACTTCCTTGATTGTAGTCTATAAAGTGGAACAAAAAAATTGAGTTTCTTCACATCACAGTAAAATTCACTTCTATTGACTCCAAACCATTTTAGAGGGGTTTTCTTATGGGTGGGAAACAAACGGTACTCACTTGCGATACGACATGCTGTAACATTGAAATGGTTTCCCATAAGAATGGTTATCGTATGAGTGGGAAACGTACGGTACTGACTCCAGTACGTACACGGTACGACATACCGTAACATTGACATGGCTTTCCATTGTCTTCCAGTAATTCATCCAATCACAATGCGTAGTTACGGTAAGGTACGGTACGGCTACGAATTTGCCGTATCGTTTCCCACTCATACGAAAACCGCTCTAACGCTAAGAACTATGACCAAATGAATTCAAGATTCTAAGCACAATTGATTTGAAAGCGTCACAAGTCTTACATTCCAGAATCAAATTGTATGAAGAATGAATTAAAAATACCTTCTCTAATGTCAAAATATTTTTAGCGGATGAGGATGTTATTAAAATAATTGAATCATAAAGTCTAAAAAATATATGTTTTGACTCCACGCCTTCAAGGTGTGGAGCAGATCACCTCCTTGACTAGGTTATCTATTGCTGTTTGTCTGTAAATCAGATTTATACAATATTTCCTGTTGGAGTACACACTAATGACCTCCTTCAAACTTGCCAGACGGTCAAAAATAGCTGAGGAGCAGTAGAATTAACGACAGCGCACGAATGAAAAATCTGTTGAGCCAATCACAGCGAGAGAGACAACGGAACACGGTACGGCATGGTTAATTTTTATAGACCCCTTGCAGCACGTCGGAATGCAGCTCAATTTGGAGAAAAAAGAATAGGTTCTAATTCTCAGGAGATTGAAGTTCTTTTGTTTTGTCCTCCAAATTGAGCTGCTTTGACGTCACGTGAAAGGGGTCTATAGTACCGAATTAAAAAAATAGGTTGAGCCAATCTCAGCGCGAGAGACAAGAAAGACGGCCCGCAAGGTCAAGGTAAGGTTTGGTAAGTGAGAGTAGTTTTCGAGTGAGTGATAAAATTCGGTTATATTGATTCTCGTACCACTATGAGCTATTAATAGAAAACCAACAGCAGCGACCAAAAGGCCAATTTACATGCACGGTAAAACATTTGCTCACTACTGTCGCCCGCAATCTGCTTACGCTACGCTTACAACACGAATTGCGTCGTGTAAATCAACCCTACAACTTGCTACAACTTTTTTCTTGTCATACACAACAGTTATAAGCAAGTTGTAGGTTTGATTTACGCGACGCAATTCGTGTTGTAAGCGTAGTGTAAGCAGATTGCGCGCGACAGTTGTGGGCAAGAGTTGTACCGTATAAATCGGCATAAAGCAAGAAAACCACTACACCACCCTTGATTCCCTGAACTGAGGTAGAATAGACCTTTCCTGAATTCGCTTGAATGTTCACGAAACAATGGTTCCAAATCGAGACTGAACTTGATTCTTTTATTTATCAAGGCCAACCTCGACTTGAAACCATTGTTTTGTGATCATCATTGTAAATTCGGGAAAGGTCTGTTCTTGGAATGAGGATATTCTTCCTACCTTATTCCACTTGATTTCCTCTTCCACGTCGTCAGGGAAACCAGCGTCAACTCTTCGTTTAGCTTCTTTTCTAGTCTTTTCTAACCATGTTTCCAATCTTGACAAATCATTTTCGATTCGGCCAGCCAGAGTTAGCGCCTCAGTGAAATCCTGTGTAAAACGAAATTTGCCTCAGTAGAGAAACTTTTTGGAACTGCTAAAAATATAATTTTAAGAGCTGGGAGCTTACGAATGCTGAAAACTGATGTGGGGTTTAGTAGTTGCAGGGCTGATTCACTGATAAACTGAAACATTCAGGTAAAACAATTTCAAAAACAAGAGAACAAATTTCAGTACAATTTCTAAAAATAAGAAACAAGAAGTGGCGAAGTTGCAAAAATTTCTAATCAGTTTATCTTCACACAACGAAAAAAAAAGTACGTCTTGTTGCAATTGTTTTCGCTTTTGTTTACTGTAGGCTCGGTTTGCAAAACAGAAGAGCTGAGTTAGCTTATAGAGATCTTTATCACAGCTTCAGCTGATAACTACAATCCTTTCTATCGATAAAATCTAACACGGATATCTAAGTCACTTAGAAGATTTAAGTTGACTTTGATTAAATTCCTTAAAAACTCCGAATAACTTCATTAAAAGCCATGCTAAACTATCCATATATAAAAATTAAGGAAAACAAACGAAAACTTACACAAAATTCCAAACCAAAACAAAGAAAAATTGTAAGCAAAACCGACAAACTACAAAAATAAAAATGGCGGGAATTTTGGAAGACGCGGCCGCGTTTTTACCTCCAAGCGCGCGAAATCACATAATAGATTTTCATTGGTTGATTGTTAAAAATAAAAATTTACCTTTTTTCTGGAAACGAGAAAAACAAAAGATATTTTTTAATAATTAAAATCTTAAATTGAATTGACTTTCTTCAATGGGATGAAAACTACTTTCTTTTGTTATGACTTTTACTGACTGTTTGAAAAGATTTGAAGAACGCGTTTTTTATTTATTAGTTTAAGAATATCGTATGTTTTGTGTCTCTCACAGAACAACTTCTTTGTCCAGAGGGTGCTCTTTCGTTACCTAGGTTACGGAAACAGTACTCATGATTGTATGATAACCTTTGATCATGTTAAATGAAAACTGCAGGACAGAATTACAAATTTTATGCTAAAATTATCCGCATTGTAACGTAATAACTTGAAAAATAAACAGTTAAAAAACGACGATTATTGAATGAATTTTTACAGGTATTTAAAAAGAAAAGCGATAAAATTAATAAGGAAAAACAGCAGTAATTTAATCTCAAAATTTAGCAAACAAATTGAGGAATTCTTAGTTCAATGTTGACATAAATGAAGTCTTATGTCGTGTTAAATGCAAACGAAACACAATCGACGAAAACCTACACAACTACCTTGAAAAAATATCACTTTTAACATGATAAAAAAGAATATCAATATTTCGATTTTCAGAAAAGAAAAAATAATTTTCATTACCGAGTGTGATTCACTGACAAAAACCGTGATTTATTTAACCATTCAAATTCCAGTTATCAATAATTCCAAGTCAGCTTGAGGAAGATTCTCCACTGACTGACACAGGATAAGCCGAACAGATAAAATACTAACTATCTGTTACCTTAGACGAATCGCAAAGTATCCCATTCACACTGAGACTACGAAATCTATAGTGAAACTCAAATCACAACGACATCAGTTTTGTCTAAAATGACTAACGCTACACAAAAATAAAAATACTGTTAACATTCAAAAAGATTACCAATCTACACCATAGGAAGTTGGTTCTGCATGCCTATAGTTGTAGCACGCCTCAGAGCTGTGATTCGTCTGCGATAAGGCACTAGAATTCCCCTAAAAGTACAGATTTTCGAGAAATCCAGCGAAGCCCACGAAGAAGCGATTTTCTAATCACAACACGTAATAATTATTCGAATAAATTAGCGAGGGAAAAAAACAGATGTTTGACTAAATGTTATCGAGCAGTCCGATCGAGGATAACCAAGCTTCCACGCGACCACAATCCAAATAAGGACTACTCTTTTATGAAAATGAAAAACTACTTTTTCGAAAGAAAATCGAGCAGAAAACAACAAGAATTGAACAAATAGACATCGCTGGAAGATCGTCAAAACAAAATCCTCGCGCGCATAACAATACTAAGACTGTAATAACGAGAATTTTATAGAAATCTTTACAAATATTATTTATAAGAACCTGTTGTTGTTCTAGGACATGTTTGCGAAGTCTGGCAGGGCTTGGAACGATATAGAACGTCGATATTTGCACTGTTGGTTCCTCATCCATGGTAATTCATCGGTTGTACCACTTTAACCCAAACTCGACGGGGAACAGATTTTGGATATTGGTGTTTTTAGAATTATATATCAGATACGATGCACCGTAGTGTTATTGCAGAGAAAATGTCACAGATTCTAACCCCCGGGGTCGGGATTTTGACAGGTGATTTGATAGTTATAAAGTCGAAAAGAAAAGGAGAGGAGTTATAGCAATTAACAACTCAGAGTTCAAGATCATCATGGGTCGAATTCTCACCGTTTTTAACCAATTTTCAAATTAAAAACACGTGGAAATCTTGATTGAAATCACGATTGAATGAACTGAAAAAATTGCTTGGAATTTTTCTTGCTGAGTTACTTAAGAGTCGTGAAAAAATTTCTTTATTTTCATATCTGGTTTTTATTGGAATTTAAGAACAATTTGGGAGTTTTACTATTGTTGAGATTATCTTGTCGATAGCGTCGTCAGAAAGCACGGAGATGTTTTGATAAACAAACTCGTATTATTTTTGAGACATGGAAAGCTGTGATTGGTGGTGGTGATGAAATATATTAAACATTTGTGGAATGGGCATATAAATATGTAAAGTATGAACCACAATTGGTTTTCAATAGGATCATAAACAGAGAAATTCTGTTACTATATTATCACTCCAGGTGGGCAAGATGAAAAGTACGAAAACCGAGTTAGAAAAAAAAAACAACCACTAAAATTTCGTCAACATTTTTTTCGTCAATTTTTTTTCCTCTCCTAAAGAAACAAACTCTGGACGCTTTTGACATTCTAAATAAACAGACTCGTTCAATATAAGCCAGGTATATGAAGTAATTTATATGGAAATGTAATTAACTTCGCAGGTAGTGCTGACCATAATTGTTAAAAATTTACAAATATTTGTGACACGCGTCTGTCATTTCCCCCCCCCCCCCCCAAATTTTTCAAACATGCGCAATCGTATCTATCACGAAGTCATTACCAGTCTTCCCAGTCTCAAATTTCGCAATTTGTTCAAAAACTGTAAAAAGGTTTAGAAAAACAGACAGACGGACAAACACATAGAGGGACAGACAGACAAACAGACAGACAGACAGACAAACAAGCAAACAAACAGTCAAACAAAAAGATAGACAGACAGACAGACCCACAGACAGACGGACGGACGGACACTCAGACGGACAGACAGACACTATACAATACCTCATATTTTTTATTGACTTTGTTGACCAGTTCCCTGTGTTCCTGTTGAACTTCTTCAATCCTTCGTTCAATACCGCTTCTTTTGTCATCAGGCGATTTTTCAGCGATCTGTTGCCCAACTTTTTTCACGTGTTCCAAATCCTTTCTCGTGCTGACCAACTCCTCCTTGTACGACTGAAATATGAAGAGAAAACATTGTTGAATATGGTTGAAGCCTGTTAATACTGACCCCTATGGGACCATTGTCTGTATTAAGCAGGTTTATCCAAGAGTACATGAATTTTACTGTGTCCGCATTCTTAAGCGGGCGTCCACTGTATTCCCAGTGATAACAAATCGAAATATCTGAATAATTTTCTTATTCTTTCTAATTCGATTCTAACACTGAAACCAGAAGTTCTTTTTTGCCCGGATTTTTTTCAGAGCACGTTCGTCGTTTCCGTCTACAACTTCTCCGAATTCTGAGCAGATTTTCTTCATCTCAAAAATATGCAAGCAGAGTTCGAAATCTTTCACCTAATAAAGTTCCACAAAGCAAAGAAAAGCATATTTTATGGCTACTTCTTCTAGAGAAGCGATAACCACTATATTTACCTCTGTAACAGCTTTGAGGCGCTCACGGAAGGTTGTAAACATTTTTGTTTAACTCTACAGACCAGCGACGAATAACCCTCAAAACAGTTTGAAACAATCTCTCCTCAATGAAGGCAACTGGGGGTACAAATATCCCAATGGAAACTGATCTAAATCAGGAACCAAGAATTCGTAGTTTTTCCCGTTTGAGTTCTGCGGTGCCTTATCGACAACTTAGCAGAAAGGCTCATCCACAAAGGTGAAAGCACTCTTGTTCTCCTCAAAGTTGAGGTGTTGGGAGTTTTAAAAGATTTTTCGTAGCACTCGCTTCTTGTCGAATTATAGAGTTTGGTTGAAAATTAAGTGTTAAGATAGGGATGATTTCTTCCTACGCGTTTTGAAGATAACAATGGGAAACTATGAGCTTCTCACGGGTTTGTAATCAAATATTAATGTTTTAGATATTGCTATTGTGAATAGAAGGAGGGATTTTCAACAACTCTGTTGTAGTATTTGGAGTATTTTTCTAAAGGTTTGAAGCAAGCTGTGTAGGAACAATAGTGGAGTTATCTGGATAGAAGTATTTTTGGACTGAAAAGATGACGTTCCTTAATCGTTGCTTATTGACATGGGATTTTAATCAAAGTTTAAACTTCAATTTTTTTTAGAGCCCTGAAACAACTTCTAGGCTGATTTAAGTCAGGACACGGCTAACTTACAGATCATTGAAGATTATTGAACCCTGAAAAAACCTCTGGGCTCATGGCTAACTCACAGATTGAATTGGAATTTAGTGTGTTAGGTTTTGTGGAGGGAGGGAAACCGGAGAACCCGAAAAAAAAACCTGGAATCAAAGGGAGAGACCTAACAAACTCTACCCACATGTGATGCTGAGTCAGTCAGAAATCGAACCCGAGACACTACTTAACAATTAGAAGACGAACTCGAGATTTCTATCGGCTGATAGTTGACGAGGGGCTCCGGCCCCGAGTCAACTATCAAAGCCGATAGAAATCGAGAGTGAGTCTTCTAATTGTTTTAGTAAAAATCTCAACTAAACTATACTATACTAAACTAAACTAAACTTCACAAAAGCGCGAAGGAAAAGCCGCCATTTTTTCAAAACAAGTCCGGCTTTCTCTACCCACTATCTATCGGCTGATAGATAGTGAGTACGTTAGCCAATCAGAATGCAGGATTTGCAATAGTATAGTAGTAGAATTTTACTAATTAACAATTAGTCCTCGAGTCCGAATGGTCTATGAGTCAATAGCCTATGAGGCCGAAGGCCGAATGGGCTATTGACTCGTAGGCCATGAGGGCGAGAGGTCTAATTGTTTTAGTAAAAACCTACTAATCGGTCCAATAAAAGGATGCAAAAAGGTTTGGATTTTGCTTTAAATATACTTTTTTTGGTTTTCAAAACCGGCGCTTTTCGCTACTAGAGGTCTATCACTAATAGACCCCTAGTAGCTCAGCCAATCACAGGGCTCGATTGGTGATAGACCATTAGTAGGTTTTTTCTAATAGGGGTTAGTGACGAGTGCACTACCGTATGGAGGAAAACCCTCGAATTAAGCCGTGAGAGAAACTTAAAATGTATTTGAGAGAATAACAGTAAAATAAAAGGATAATTTCTTCTTTTTTTTCTCCTATTCGTTTTCGTTTTCGTTTGTCAAATTATAATTTAGAAAAGATTTCTCTTAGATATTCTAATCTAAGTTTAAGATTCATTTCTAAGCATCATCAATTAAAGTAGAAGTTATAAATAATTTATACCAGAGGGAAAAATAGTAAAAAAGATTTCAAAATGTAAATGCATACAAGTATTGAAAAATTGAAAAAATTGAAAAATCGATAATTTCCACAGGCAACCCATCTACTTGTTTTTCAGAAAAATAAATATTTTATCCGTTTCAACGGCAACACTTTTATAATAATACACAACATTTGATTGGTTACATTCTGACAGTTCCCATGACAACATACCTTGCATTGTTCCTGCAAGTTCTTGATGATGCGTGGCTCCCCGGACACCAGTTTTAGTTTCTTCACATTACGGTGAATCTTGTCCAGGTGCGACATCAGATCTCCAACCAAAGCTTCAAACTCGGTGCCCAGTTTCTTCACAGGCTGGTCTTTGAGCTCTGAGAATTTGGTTTGGATTGTGGTCCATTTGGTCTTGAGTTGATCAAGTTCTCTCAGGTGTGAAGAGTAAATGCTTCCGTTGGGTCCGCTGCTGAGATCTCGGCAGGCTCTCTCTACAGAGACGAGGAGGGCTTCATTGGATGAAAACTCGTCGCTCAGTGTCTAAGAAAGAACGACAATGTAACGAACTTGGTTATATATCTTGATTATTAACACCATGATGAACATCTTCAGCCCGTCATCATTACCAATAACATTATCACAATCATCACCGTCATCATGATGAACGTCATCATCATCATCATCATCACCACCATCAGCAATCATCACCACCATTAATCATAATTATCATCATCAGGATTCATCACCACCACCATTATCAACAATATATTTCTGACTAACCCAACGAAGAAAAACCATGCCATGCGACACACCGTCGTGGTCACGGCACTTGCCTTTGGTTTCGGTATCTGATGTGGTAACTACTGTTTATTTACCTTAATTTCCCGTTCATCGATTTCCTCGTACTTATTAATTCTTGTTGTAATGAGTATCTCAATCTTGGTGATCCAGGTTTTGATGGTATCAAGGTCTCTCTTCATTTGCAGACGTTTGTTCAGCTCACCCTCGAGTACCTGCTTGGTTCTCTCCGCGCGATTCTTCATCGCTTCCATACTCTCTACAAACTCATCACGCTGCTTAGTTACCATGGCAACCGAGATTTTCTTGTTGATTACTTGGTTCGCGATGTCGACAACTGATCCAGGACCGCTCATCTTTAGTAAGCTGAGGTGACGATTGAGGGTCTGGGAACGAGCAAAATGGAGCCATTAAAATTCTGGATCAATTTCTTTTATATTATTTCTTTTATTGTCCCCCTTTTAATTTCTTCCCATATTTCATCCACTTCCCATTTTTTCTTGCCCATTTTTTTAATCAACTTTCGTGGTAGCATTTACTTACTCTCAGAGCCTCTTCAAGGCTGGTTTCATTTCCTTCCAGGCTATCGTAGCTTCTCTCCGCCACCTTATCAATCTCAGATATCAGTTTTTGGTCTCTGTGTAGAGCCATATTAAACTGCTCGAGCTCTGATTGGGTGATCTTGAACTCGTGCTGTCTTTGAGCCACCTATCAAAAATGGTCAGCGTTAAAATCTTAGCCTTAATATCCTGGCTAACTGTTAACTATGGGATGCCTTAAGGAGAGTGGGAAGGTTTGAAGAATTGTTAGGAATCTTTTACATTGAAAATAATTTTTGTTGGAATAAATTTTCAAAAACTGATAAAGCAAATATGTTGCTGGAATCTAGTAAAAGCAAAACCCTTCTGACCAATCATCAGCCTTTTACTAAACGTACCTTGTTCTTGAGCCTCGACCAATCACTGTTCAGCTTCTTTAGACTTTCCACGAGTGGCTTAGCGGATCCTTGCTTGGTGCGATCTGCCAGCTGATTAGCTGTAGTGTTGATACGTACCACCACTGGAGCTCTCTTGGAGACATCTTGTTGCAGGTCCTGTTGAACAAATCAAAATTGGAATATGTTAGCCAAGTTGCCTAGGAGACGGCACCAAAAATCTTACATTTCCAGTTTTAATATTAAGTGAAGGGATTGGGGAGACTGGACAACTGTTTGCCAGACTGGATAAAATGGACATATTTGATATATGTAGTTGTAGAACGCCATTGACAAATGCAGCCCGATTACGACCACATGAACAAAAAAAAAATCAATGGGAAATGGACACATTCATGGCATCGTTTTCAGGATTTGTCCGGTTGGACCCAGTCCTCCCACGATATGAAACTTGGCAATGGAGGACGTGGGCAGCCAGAAAGGGAAGAAAGATCTACAATATCCTCGTTACTCTTAGTAGAGAGAGAAAAGCGAAATTTTTATAACAAAGCAATATAAGAAAATCTTGACAAACCTTATAATGATCCATTTTCTCCCTCGTAATTTCCCCAGCAGCAATATCCCTATCGTCATCACTAATGGATCGCTCTGTCTGCATGATCCAATGACTCATCTCCTTCATGTCATGGTTCAGTTTTTGGTACTTCTCCAGTGCGGCAAGGAGATTATCTTTTACTCGACCTGCGTGACGCACTAACGTATCCCATCGGATTGTCACGTCATCTAGTTGGTCACGCACCTTCTGCGCGTAAATCGGGGTGGCTTTGGTCAACATATAGGCACCTGTTTCGTTGAGGGAGTCGAGTCTTCGTTGTAGTTTGGTGATGTCGCTTTGAAGAGCCTGAAAAATCCAAGAAAAATCGTTAACCTGTAGATATAAACCTGTTTCCTCTTTTCAGACCAAGCGTATTTCTCTTGAGAATAAAATTCTTTGTTTGAGTTGTATCCAGCTGATCTGAGAATAATTGTTAGCCAATCAGAATCGAGAAAATTAGCAAAACTGAGGTGTCAATCTTAGTAGCCTGGCGACTCGGGAAATGGTTTTTCCTTTATTTCATTTTACCACCAAATGAAGAATATCATAGCAAAAGTATACGAAATATGAAAAACTTATCCTGAAAATCTAGAATTAACTCTGATACAAACTTTTATAAGTCAATTTTTGCAGGCTTCATGACACCTCAGTTTTGCAGTGACGTCATTTCTATGTCACTGTTTCAGATCAGCTGCATGGATCCATATTCATGTATCTTCATATGGGCAACCGTTAAACAAAGAAATGATACTCTAGGGAATGCCATGTGGTCTACAAGGGAAAACATTACGCCCTAGGTAAAGAGCTCTTTGCCGGGACTGAGTTGGGGAGCGAGCTTTTTGGTTCACTTCATGAATTATTCAAAAATTCAATTCGGACCAAATTCGTCACCAGTCTTACTCTACAAGGGAATACTGAGTATTTATACAACCATACCTCGCTCTGATCGAGTTGTGCTTCAAGGGAATCAGGATCTCCAGCAGAAGGCTCCTGATCCTTAAGGAACCCTCCCACCTCCGCCATCCATTTGTTCAGCTCCTTCAGTTCATCAGCAAACTGTTTGTTTTGGTTGATTCCCTTCTGCGTCTGCGTCTGACGTCTTTCAATGACCGTTGAGACGTCCCTCCATTTGTTATTCACGTCACTGAGTTTTTGTCGTAGTTGCTCTAGTTTCTGACGAGGTAAGGTCTTCATGAATTTATCCCCGGCGCTGTTAAGGTAGTCGATGTTTTTCTTCTGTTCTTGTAGCATCGTCTGTGCTTGCTGTAATGAAGAATAGAATCCTCAGAAGAACCTTTAAAATGCTACCCAAATTATCCAATGAATCAGTGTTCTCACCAGGATTTTTAAAATTGGGGTCCACAGGGCCCATAGAGAATCCAAAAGAGGGTGCTCATTTTTGGAGAGGAGTGGGTCCACACTTATGATTTGGTTAGAATTTGAAAAGTAAAAAGTCTTTGCGCCCTCTGGACACCTCAAGCTATTTCTACTGCGACATTTAAGAAAAAAAAGCACGGCAATCAGTGCCGCAATGTCGCGGTCTGGTAAGAACACTGCTAGATATGTTGATTTCTAACCTAGCTAACACAAAGTGTAGAATAAAGAATTATACCAACCTTGTACTTTTGTACTTCGTCTTCCAAGGAGTGGACCTCGGTGATCTGAAAATCCCCACCCAACTTGGTTTCTACCGTCTTAATACTCATGAGAACGGTATCCATCGTGTTCAAGTATTCCTTGGGGGGACCTGATTCCAGGGTTGAGGTCAGCTGCCTTTCGCGGTCGTCGAGTTTTGACCGGACGCTTGTCCAACGGTCGTCCAATTTCTTGACAGACATCTGGAAGATAGGTGTCTGTCTGTCTTCCTTGGACAGCTTGTTGGAGAGGTCTTTGAGTTTGATGAGGTGGCGCTCGTTACTGAAGAGATCGTCACGCTTGTTCTATGAGAGAAATTTAATTCGAGTTAAAAAAAACCTCTTTAGTTTGGGTTGGTCAGTGAGAAGGAAGAGAATGATATACGTGACCAGATGATCACGCTGAACGAAGGTTGGGAGGCGCTGAGAATCTCGGCCATGGAAAGACAAACTTCGTAAGATTTCTGAATGTTTTACTCAGTAGACCTTTTCGGCTTGGACGTAATGTTTTCCCATTTCAGACCACGTGTCATTCTCTTGAGAATAAGATTCCTTGTTTGAGTTGTATCCATATTCACGTGTCTTCTCATGTGCGACAGTTAAACAAAGAAATGATACTCTAGGGAATGACATGTTGTCTGAAATGGGAAAATATTATGCCCAAGCTAAAGAGGTCTTTTAAAAAATATTTTGCTTGAGAAATTTAAAAAATGAAAGATTAAAATCATGAAATAGAAGATAATGCTGAAGTAAAAGCGAATACAAAAAAAGAAAAAAAGACAGAAAAGAGTGAAAGAGAAAGTATGAGAGGAAAATGGAAATAAGAAAAAAAAGGGAAAGGAAAGAAGAAAAATGAAAGTGGAAATTGGAAAAGAGGAAAGAAAGAGGAAAGAAGAGAGAGAAGGGCCATTCATTACCTTGCTTTGATCAATCTGTGCCTTGATTTCATACTCATTATCAGGTACTCCACCAAGCCTGTCGTAGAACCTCTCTACTTCTTTCAACACAGTTTCTACTTTAGTACTCAGGTCCACTACCTCCCTTCTCTGCCTGGCCAGGGATGCCTTGTTCTTTTTTTCATCAATCAACTTACAGACGGCCTCCCAGCGTTCAATGAAGGTTTTGAATTTGTGTTCAAAAGTAACTGGTATGGTTCCTTGTGCACGGATCTGGTCCATGATTTCTTCTCCTTTCTTCTGGATGGCCAATACGCTTGGTCTGCGTTGATTTTTAGCATTTTCGAGAGTCTACGAGAAAAGAACAAGAATTCCTTCAATTTCACGTGCCCAGTTCAAACGTCGATATTCTCATGAGCTGAATCTAATGACATCAAAGAAGACCGCCTTATCATTGTTTTCAATGCGTTTGGCTCATGTGAAGTTCGACGTTTGAATTGGGTCTTAGAGATTTGCTTTCGAGAAAAATATTTCGATAGCATGAAGGGACGGAGATTCGTGTCGTGCCGTGACCGTGACGGTATCATGGCTGAACGCTGTGATTGGCTCAAAATACTCTACTGGATGCAATAGAGCAGATTTCGTATGAGTGTGAGAAGTCATGACACACAGCACGGAATTTCGAATGTTTTCATACACGGCACGGCACCGACACGATCACAGCAAGGCGCGGTCCGTGCTGTAACTTTTTCATAGACACACGAAAACTGCTCTAAGTGGATAGATGAGAATACCTCGATGGTAATGAACTGTCGAGAGAGTTCATCACTTGACATCTTGTCGTTATCAAAATTCATCCTTGGTGATTTCAGGGTGGCCTCCGACTCGTTCAACCAGAATGTCTTCTCGTCGATTTCTGACTGGAATGGTTGCATTTTAGATTCTAGGCCCTTGAGCTGAAAGAATGAATGACGAAGAAAAAGGTTATGCTTATGGTAGACATATTGGAGGACAAGTAGGATTGGCGGCCATATTGAAGGACAAGGTCGAGTTTGCAATCAATCTTATATGAACCAGAACTCAGAAACAAAGAATATTATGCTTATGGGTAGACATATTGGAGGACATCAGTATAGAATTGGCGGCCATATTGAAGGACAACAAGGTCGAGTTTGCAATCAATCTTTTATAAACCAGAACTCAGAAACAGAGAAACTTAAGTTTATGGGCAGACAAATTGGAGGTCATATAGGACTGGCGGCCATTTTGAAGGACAGACAAACAGTCATGCTTATTGTGAGTGACAACCTTTCCCTCCCCTCCCCTCCCCTCCCAATAATACAAAGCAGTCAAATGGCTTACCAGCGCGATTCTATTGGATACATCAGTAGTGATGGTATTCCATTGATCGTTGAATTCTTCCATCCTGTCCTGAATGGCGTCCACACCAGGTGAGTCTTCATCCATGTGTTCAGCGACACGTTCCGCCGCCAGGTTGAACGTACCGAACGTTGCTTGTTGGGCTTCCAATTCTTGTTCCAGACCCTGAGATTTAAAAATTGCATTAGCTTCGATTCATTTGATTAAGAAAACAAATTTTTGAAATTCCGTCTCTACCGGAAGGGGGATTCCCTCTCGTACATTAAGTCCTTAAAGGCCTAGAGACTAAGGAGATTCCCTTGGATCGGGAATTTCTTTGAATATCACTCGCTATCATAATAGGGGGATTCTTTTTATGATTCCCTTGGCATACACATCACCTGATCGCTTCTCTTACCGGAGATTCCCTTGATATGCACTAATCGCATCCTAAGGGGATTCCCTCTACTTAGAATATGGGAATCCCCATGAACTGAACAAACAGCAGCAAAAGGGGATTCCCTTGATAATTTTATGTATTATGATAAACCTAATTCGTCGTGGTGTAATGTTTACCCATTTCAGAACACGTGTCATGATCTTGAGAATATGATTCATTGTTTGAGTTGTATCCATATTCATGTGTCTTCTCGTGCGCAACCGCTAAACAAAGAAATAATACTCTAGGGAATGACACGTGGTCTGAAATGGGAAACATTACATCAAGACGAACTTGAGCTATTTCATTAAGACTTACTACTAATCGTTGCAGGTTGTACTTGATCGAATCTGGATCGTTCAAGTCAATGTGCTTTAGACTGCTGATCTGGTTTTCTTTCTCCAACAGCCACTTGGACAGGCGTCTCTCTTCGTCACGATACTCCTGCCAGTTACCCAGCACGTCTTGCAACACAGTCCACCTTGAAGGAACAAGAATAATACTAAGTAGAAGTACTAAACATGGGCGTATCCAGGGGGTACTAGGTACCTGTGACTCCTTTCCCTTATTTGCCAAATGTGATGCGCATATGAGGAAGAGTTGAGGTTTGAGGGGTGTGATCGTAACACCCGGGACATCCGAGATACGTTTCCCCGATTTCGCCATTTAACATAATGAACAAAAGTCCCTTTATCTCGAACCTCCTGGGGGCCAGGGAAAAGAGAAAAGGTTCGTAATAACGGGGGTTTGAGATATCCAGAAGACCAAATCGCGTGAATCGTACTTACCTTTGTTCGGTCCACTTGCAGACTGAAGACCATCGCTCCCCAAGCTGAGCCAGCTGTTCTTCTAGTTCAGCGGTAGTGTTTTCTCCGGCGCTATCATCGACTACCACTACCATGTGTGTCAAGGAGTTGACTTTCTTTTGCTGGTTTTCGAGATCTTCCTGGAAAACCTGGAAAGAAAGCGAATAACAAGGAAATTCAATATATACCATAATAATGATTTGAGGGTTTTTCTCCCTCCACAAAAATCAACTTCGAAATTCCAATTTGAATCGAGTGGAAGAAGAGCCAACTCTGTGGAACCACTGTTCATTCATTCATTCATAAACTCAATCATTTATTCATTTGTGTATGCATGCATTCATTCATCAATCCATTCATTCATTTGCACATTCATTGGCTTATTCATTCATTCATTCCTTACTCTCATTCATTCATTCATTCATTCATTCATTCATTCATTCATTCATTCATTCATTCATTGGCTTATTCATTCATTCATTCATTCATTCATTCATTCATTCATTCATTCATTCATTCATTCATTCATTCATTCATTCATTCATTCATTCATTCATTCATTCATTCATTCATTCATTCGTTCATTCATTCATTCATTCATTCGTTCATTCATTCGGGGATCAATGTAATGGCTGCACTCACCTTGTGTTCTTCAACCTTCTTCTTTACAGTATCGATATCGTTACCAACGTCAGTTACTGCCTCGATTCTTCCTTCAGCTTTGCCCAACCAGTCGGCAAGTTGATCGATCTGCTGTTGCTGGAGTTTCATAAGGTTTTCATGAAGCCTGAGATGGATAAAAGAGGAAAAAGATAAATGGGAAGAAACGGAAAAATGGGAGATAAGTGAAATGGAAACGGAAATAAATGAAATAGACCTCTTTGGATTGGGCGTTAAGACTAGATGTCATTCCCTAGAGTATCATTTCTTTGTTTAACGGTTGCGCATGAGAAGACACATGAATATGGATACAACTCAAACAAAGAATCTTATTCTCAAGAGAATGACACGTGGTCTGAAATGGGAAAACATTACGTCCAAGCCGACAAGGTCTACTGAGTAAAATATTCAGAAATCTTACGAGGTTTGTCTTTCCATGGCCGAGATTCTCAGCGCCTCCCATCGTTCGTTCAGCGTGATCATCTGGTCACGTATATCATTCTCTTCCTTCTCACTGACCAAGCCTTCGCTTATCAGCTGGTTTCCATACTCTAGTACGCCTCCCACGCTGGTCTGGTGTGACGTCAGCTCCATCATGAAATCCTGTGGAGGAAGAAAAACAAAATAAAATTCAAAAATTAAGTAAAAATAAAAATGGGATTTAGCATTGGTATCTCTACAAAGTAGTTATTCGTCCACTAAAAGTTCTAGTTTTTTTTTTCGCGGAGCATGGTGCATTATGGTCTAGCTTGGGTACAAACAAGTTTGGTTTATCGTGCCTTATATGGTGATATTTGTAGCCAAGCTAGACCAAAATGCACCATGTTCGCTACCTAATGAAGAATAGTCTCGCTTTGAAAGAACAAGATATTTGTATCAAAGCTAGACCACAATGCACCCTGTTTCCCGAACCCAGAAAAGGCCTATACAGTCGAAACTCTCCTTGCGACCATTCTCGTTAGGGCCCAACTCTAGTTATGACTAGTTTTTTTTCAGTTTTCAAAGGTGGTCGCTTACGAGAGCTTCGACTATATTTAATGTTACTGCGCCGAAGAAAGTCTCAATATACGTACTTCATGCTCGTGGAACTGGTCTTTTACGGTGTCAACGTTTCTCGAAATTCCAGGTTGGGACTTCAGCTTGGCCTCAGCTTTGGAAAGCCAAGACAGGACTTCTTTGAGTTGGCTACTGTAGTCCTCCCAGTCACGCTCTCCCATTGAGTCTCGGTTGGATTCGGAATCCCGAAAAGATCCAACGGAATTACGAATGCTGTCCGAGTCGTAGAATGAGTCGGGTCTGCGTTCAAGAACGTGCTCAACCTGGCAAAACAAAAGATGAAAACTGTGAGCAGTTCTGATTGAAATGAACCACATGGTACTGACTTACAGCACGTACACGGTACAGCATGCTGTAACATTGAAATGGCTTCCCATTGTCTTCCAGTAATTCATCCAATCACAACGCGTAGTTATTGGTACGGAAAGATATCAGTGGTGCGGCTATAGACCCCTTGCACATGACGTCAGAGCAGCTCAATTTGGAGGGCAAAACAAAAGAATTTTTACCTCCTGAGAATTGGAACCTATTGTTTCGCCCTCCAAATTGAGCTGTATTCCGACGTGCTGCAAGGGGTCTATAGTACAGCTACGGATCTGCCGTACCGTTTCCCACTCACAAGAAAACCGCTATATATGAAACTGTTCTCAGGCTTAACGTCATAGCAGCACTGTGTCTATTACAGAGCCAAAGGACTTATAGACTTAAGGCTTCTTTTCCCAGTCTTCCTCCCTCAAATGAACCACAGGAAGACCGCGCGTGTTGGTAACATAAATAAATACTTACAACAGTGGTGGCTGTTTGTTGCAAGGGTTTTTCTCTGATATACGAAGAGGATTCCGTGGTTGTATGCTGGCCGGGTTTTCCCCGGGTATACGAGGAGGATTCCGTGGTGGTATGCTGGCCGGGTCTTCCGCTGATATACGACGATTCCGTGATTGTATGCTGGCCGGGTCTTCCCCCGATATACGACGATTCCGTCGTTGTATGTTGGACGGGGTTTCCCCTGGTATACGAGGAGGATTCCGTGATCGTATGCTTGCCGGGTCTTCCCCTTATAAACGACGATTCCGTCGTTGTATGTTGGACGGGGTTTCCCCTGGTATACGAGGTTTCAGTCGTTGTATGTTGGACGGGTTTTCCCCTGGTATACGAGGTTTCAGTCGTCGTATGTTGGATGGGTGTTCCCTTGACATACGACGAGGATTCCGTTGATGTTATATACTTCTGACCGCCATTTGTCGTTGAAGAATCTGATTTGATTTTCTTTTGTTCAGAACTGCTTGCGGAGTATGAAGATGTCACTGAAAAATTCAGAAAATAACTTAAAATAATGGCTGATGCGCATGCGCCTTGTATTAAGGAGTTACGGGATAACCTGCCCTAAACAAGCCCACAATTCTATGCGGTCACAACCCGAGTTCATTAGAAGTCTTCCTCTCAATTTCCAATATGCGAATAGACCTTTTTGACTTGGGTATAATTTATAATTTCAGACCACGTGTCATTCCCTAGAGAATGCGATTCTTTGTTTGAGTTGTATCCATATTCATCTGTCTTTTCATGTACAACCATGTAACAAAGAAATGATACTCTAGGGAATGACACATGGTCTTGAGAATAAGATTCTTTGTTTGAGTTGTATCCATATTCATGTGTCTTCTCATGTACAACCGTTAAACAAAGAAATGATACTCTAGGGAATGACACATGGTCTTGAGAATAAGATTCTTTGTTTGAGTTGTATCCATATTCATCTGTCTTCTCATGCGCAACCGTTAAACAAAGAAATGATACTCTAGGGAATGAGATACTCTTGGGAATGACTCTAGGGAATGAGATACTCTTGGGAATGACTCTAGGGAATGAGATACTCTTGGTAATGACGCGTAGTTTGGAATGGGAAAACATTATACCAAGACTGTTGTCATGGTGACCTACCTGTTCTTTTGACAGTGGACGACTGCACCGTGCGTGACGACGAGGTAGTGGAGGAGGAGAGAGCAGTTCGTTGGTAAGGATCACGTGTCGAGAGGATTCCATTGGAGTCCCTGAGACTAATTGTTCCCGAGGTGTTAAGACTAGCATTAGGTGACAGCTTACTGTACAGCATAGCTATGTACATCATGATGGACTTCTTGTCTGGCCTGTCACGCACCACATCTGTAACGCAATCCAGAAATAAATGTCATGTAGTCTCCTTACAGCTAATTTTGGAGGA
This sequence comes from Anthopleura xanthogrammica, assembly GCA_964019055.1. NCBI lineage: Eukaryota > Metazoa > Cnidaria > Anthozoa > Actiniaria > Actiniidae > Anthopleura > Anthopleura xanthogrammica. Next base: position 2,267,138 of record OZ025223.1, on the reverse strand, counting down.
CAAAACAATAGGTTCCAATTCTCATGAGATTGAAATTCTTTTGTTTTGAGCTTTTCAAATTGAGCTGCTTTGATGTCACGTGAAAGGGGTGTATACTAGAATCTTACTTTATTTTCTTAGGTAATGAGAACATTTATCTTACTACCTGTCACACACGACATCTGTAACGCAATCCAAAAATCAATAGTCATTTCTGAAGGCGCTGTTTGTTACACAGTAAAACTTTTAGCTGAAAATTGTGTGACCCTCCCTTTTTCACTGCCTATTTTCATATGACCTTCCCTTTTCAGGGACTCAAAAAGTTATGACCCCTTTTTCCACCCCTTCCCCTCTGCTAATTTCTGACCAGTCCCTTAGAAAGAAACAATACTTCCTGCAACACCAAGAACGACCTCAAAAGGGGGTAAGGGGTAAGGTGGTTCCTGGATCATGAAAAGAAAGTAGTTCCACTTTTCGTCAGAAAAGTCACTGAATCAATAGGTTCATTAACACTAACCTTCTGGGTCAAGCAGCCTCTCCACACCCAGCTTGTCTCGTGCGATATTGAAGGCATTTTCACAGTTATAAGTCCCACTCTTTCCAACCAATGTGTCATATTTTACGAGGTCGGGTCTGAAAGGAAATCACCAACAAATTTTTCTTCCAGGTTGAAGAGATGTTCGCTGTCAGCGGTTATACATTTGCGTATGCGCCGTGTAGAAATTATTTTGAGACCATATTCAAGGTCAGCGGTTATCTATAGTTTACGCGTGCGTAGTGGAGTCGAGATATACAAAGCGTACTAATTACACTATTTTGATTGGTTGATCACTTCATGCACAATGACTTGGCTGGCCCAATATGGGGTCAACTTCGGATATCATCGGCAGTTCTCGGCCAATCTTCGGAATCTTCGGGAGAAATTCTGATCGAGACTTTCTATTCACGATCAAGAATGCTGTAAACGCACGGCCCAATATTTTTTGGCGCGAATTTGCTTGTTGCTAGGATATTGTTGCTAGGTTACCTGTATCGATGGATAAGCGCATTGAAGGCAAGACCATCTTTCCAACTCGTGGTGAAGTTACTGATCCTCACTCCATTGTAACTAAACAGATAAAACAAAATGATACAACAATGAATGACGTAATAGGTGTGATAGCAAAGCATTATGGGTCACAATCTTATAGAACTTACTCTTTTGTCGACATTCGACACCATTGCAATAAGGCCTCTTCAGGGGTCCCCTTGAAGTCAGTCATCAGCGTTTGAAGGGCATTCAAAAGCTGAAAAAAATACAAAATTTATCAAATCTTATTAATCCCGGTTCCTATAGTGCTGACGTCCCCACTGGTGTTATAGCTTCATGACGTCACAAATCACGTGACAACTGTTCATTGTGGGGGGGAGGGGAGGGGGCAAGCAGACACCTGGACAATATCGATGAGAAGGAGGAAGGAGAAATGTGAAAATTCTGTATTAGTGTCACTGAGGTAAAAACAAAGTTGTCGGGTACCCAAAATTTGAACAGGAAAATTGAAGTCAAAGTCCATTTCAAGCCAAAGGAAGCCCAGAAGCAAAAAATGCAACGTGTTTCTCTAACGCACGGATGCCTCGAGACAGGCCGTGGGAAAACCTAAATATAGGCTTATACGGGCTTAATAGGCATACAGTGTTCACGTACTGTTATAAGGCAAAGAAAGGTAACACAAGACCTTCGAATTTTTATGAATGGACATATAGAACTACAGACGAAATTTTTTGGTAACCCGCTATTGAAAAACTTTTTCGAAGTTTTTTTTCATTGAAAAAAATAAATATTCGGTACAAAAAGACAAGAATTCGTGACTTCTAAAGCCCTGAAGACTTTGTATAATTCAGCTCAATATATGAATAAAAGAAACAGGATGGTGATTTGTCATCCAAATGAAAGCCTGTCAAATGCTATTTAAAAGAATCAAAAGACAATCGAAGATTTATTGTTTTTAATGATTTAATATCATGACCTCCCAAATAAAGTAATCTAGAAAGATTAATACTAATATTGATTGATTATCTGAACTCTTTCATGCGGAGAAAAGATGAACTTATCAAGATTCAAAAATTAGGGCATAAGGTTTAGGACATAACTGAAGACACAGGTAGACCAAACAAAGAATTCTGGCTTTTTTTGAGTCCTACATCATGCTCAGTGTACGATATTTTTTCCGAAATAAAATAATTGTTTTGCAATTGGAAAAAACAAAAACTGGCATAATTGCATTTTTTTTTTAATTCATGCTTCACTTTATTAAAACATTTTGTTTTCAAGAGTTTTTGTGTTCTAAAACATTCTCGTAATTTCCAGCCATTTTTCGATATTTATTGAATATTTACTGTTCAATAATCGTTGAAAAATGCTTTTGAGTTATATCGAATTGAAAAAAATCGCTATATTGTGGAACATTTTTCTCTCCTTCTTTCTCTAGCTTTCTAATCCAACGCTAATTCTGCTCAAAATGTTAGCCAATTTTTACAGTTTTTACACTATTTTTGCCAACCACATAACCAAACTTGGCCGAAACTTGTTCAACACAGCGGGAACAGATTGTAAATTGATACTAGAAACCAAGTACTGTACTACAGATGAAAGCGTGAATAATTCAATCGATAAGTTGAATCTTATCTCGTAGAGGTATAATAATAATACTAATATTGTTCATCACTTCAATTAATTATTTTATAAGTGTATTATCGGGGGAAAATTAACCGATAGAATATGAACAATGTAAAATTTTTGAACTCGTCTTCTGGAAAATTAATCAACATTAGTAAAACTCGCTGATATTCAACATTGAATGAATTATTACTTGTGAACTATAAAGTTGTTTTTGATTTTAAAACTACACTTATATTGGTAAAAACTGAGACAATAATTCTAGTATTGCTAGAATACTTATTTGGTAAAGTTATTTTCGGTTAAAGGAATGTTTTGGAGTATTTTAAGAGCGTTACGACGAAATTTTGACCTTAATAAATAACTACATACAAGCTCG